>JAJQKJ010001737.1:0-139246 GCA_029574335.1 Rana kukunoris
TTTTTTATGGTTGAACTGGATGGACTTGTGTCTTTTATCAAACCTGACTAACTATGTTAACTATGTAACTATGTTAATTCGAAAATTCGGAAATCTTCGAATTATTTAATTTTCGAATTTTAAATTTTTGAAATTTCGAATAATTTTCGAAATTTCGAATTTTCGAATTTTCATATTTTTAATTTCGAAAGTGAAATATTCGAAAAATAAAAACAAAATGAAAATTGGAATATTCGAAATTCCGAAAATTGAAAAAGTCGAAAATGTTCGAAAATTTCGAATTTTCGAATTTTTATTGTGAACGAAAAATGTGAAATTCGAATTCGAGATTTCGAAAATTAGAAAAATTCGAAATTTCGAAAATTAAATTTTTAATTAGAAGATTGGGAAAATTCGAATTTTTCGATTTTTTTCAGTTTTCGAATTCTCTAATTCGAATCTTCGAATTATTTAATTTTCGAATTTTTTCGATTTTCAGAATTTCGAATATTCCAATTTTCAAATGTTCACATTTTTCGAATTTTTGGAATTTTTCATTTTCGAAAATGAAAAATTCGAAAAATAAAAAAAATTGAAAATTCGAAAAATTTGAAAATTCGAAATTTCGAAAATGAAAGATTCGAAAATTAGAAATTTCGAAAAATAAAAAAAATAAAGATTCGAAAATTCGAAAATTTAAAAAATCGAAAATGAAAAATTTGAATATTCGAAAAATAGAAAATGAATAATTCGAAATTTCGAAAAAAATAGAAAATTCGGAATTTTGAAAATTAAAAAATATGAAAATTAAAAAAATCGAAAATAAAAAAAATCGAAAATAAAAAACGAAAATCCGAAATTCGTAAATTCGGAAAATTGAAAATTGAAAAATTCGGAAAATTGAAAATTGAAAAATTCGGAAAAACGAAAAACGAAAATTGAAAAATTCGAATTTTCGGAATTCCGAAAATTCGGAAAAACTAAAAACGAAAATTGAAAAATTCGGATTTCTGGAATTCCGAAAATTCGAAAATTCGGAAAAAAACGAAAAACGAAAATTGAAAAAACTCGAATTTTCGGAATTCCGAAAATTCGAAAATTCGGAAATTCGAAATTTTCGGAAGTCCGAAAATTCGGAAATTAAAAATTCGTTAATACGAAAATTATAAATTAACGAATTTCCGATTTTTCGTTAAAAAACGAATTAGAAACTAAACGAAATGCACATGTCTATTCCATAGCCATAAGTGCTTGTATCTCCGACACCCTCTTAACTGAGGTGATAGCAATACGGGAAGCCATCTTCAGAGCCACCGGTAGGTTCCACGGTGAGACCAAGTTGAATGGAGAAAAAGGTGGATTGGACAGGGCCTCGAGTACTACACAGAGATCCCCTGTTGGAAAGGCTGGCCTCCTAGGTGGTCTGATCTTACGTAGGCCCTGAGGAACAGAGTGAACGGATGATGAAGAGCCCATCTAGTACCCATCATGGCTGAAAGGGCAGATACTTGCACCTTCAGGGTACCCAAGCCCGGGCCCTTGTTAAGCCCTGACTGAAGAAATTCAAGAATTTGAGATGGGATTCCAATCTCTTTGCTGCGATGACATGAACCTCTCCCAGATCTTAGTATAGGTGACATCAGTGGAGCTCCTTGGAGCCTGTACTAAGGTTGATACTACCTCCTGAGACTATCCTAGTTCCCCTAACATAGCCCTCTCAGCTTCAAAGCTGGCAAATGCAGCTTCTCTGGGCTGGATGGAAGAATTGCCTCTGATGTATGAGATCCCAGGTTACTGGAAGATGTATTGGAGGCTGCGTACCTAGTTGTAGCAGGGTCGTAAACCATGGCCTCTCCAGCCGGAACGGTATTAGTACAATAACCGTGGCTGAGGACTTCTGAATTCGGGACAGGAATCTTGTAATCCGAGAAGTTGGAAGAAAAATGTACCCTAGCTCGCAGCTCCATGGAAGAACTAGGCAGTTTGTCCCTTCAGGTAATGGAAAATGGGCTCTGGACAGGAACCTCTGACACTTGGAGTTCTTTGGCGTGGCCGCTAGGTCAACTTCTGGTACTCCACAAGTTTTCGTAAGAATGGAGAATACCTGTTGGTTCAGGGACCGTTCGTTGTTTGAAAGTGTTTCTCGGCTTAGGTAGTTGGCCAACGAATTCTGTGTTGCTGGGACGCATACTCCCCACAGATCTAACAGGTGCACTTGTGCCCCTTCCATTATGGGCGAACTTCCTCCTGAAGCGTGCGACTCCTGATGCCCCCCTGTCTCTGGATACATGACACCGCTACTTGTTGTCCATCCTGATCAGGACACTCTTCCTCTCTATAAGAGGCGCAATGGCCAGGAGGGCCTGAAAGGCTGCTCTGAGCTCTAAAATATTTGACGCCATGCCCTGAGCCCGAAAATGCCACTGTCCTTGGGCTACTCAGTCTAGATAGTGTGCACCCCATCACCCCTAGCTCGCGTCCGATGTTACTACTTCTGGACTTGGGGGAACTTTTGGAATGGACTCCCTGAGGTCGAACGGGTGTGTCCACCACCATACTAATTGCTTTACCCAGTTCGGGATGTGAATGGTTTGGAGTATTGACGTTCTATTCCACTGCCTGAGAAAGGAGTTCTGTAAGACTCACATGTGCCACAGGGGCCATTGTATCAAGGGTATGGATGCTGACATGGACCCCAGGGTACTGAGGCAGGCTCTGACAGTTAGACGTCTGGATGATAGCAGACTCTGTATCTTCTGGAGCAAGGGCTTCAGCCTCTCTTGAGGGAGTTGCACCCGGTACAACCTGGTATTTTATTCTGCCGCTAGGAACACCCTGACTTGCCGAATGCTCTGGGTGCTAAAGGCGATGCCGAATGGGGGGCACCAAAATTGGAAATGGGATTGATCGATTGAGAACTGAAGGGACCTCTGGAAGGTAAGATGAACTGGGATGTGAAGGTAAACGCCCGAAAAATCTAGAGATAGCATCCAGTCTCCCACGTCCACTGACAACAAAATGGACTGAAGGCTTTTCCAATCTGAGGGCCTCTATTTTGATCGTCTGTTGAACTTCTTTAGGTCCAAGACTGGATGTAGATCCCTGTTTCTTTTATTTTTTTGTACCAGAAATAAAGGGGAATAAAACCCCCTCCCTTTCTGGTGCGGAAGTACTTGGTAGGCTGGAATGTGTTCCCTGGCAATGTGCCCATGAATTTCCAATTGTGACCGGTCTTGATAGAGGATAGTGTTCATGGATCTGTTATACGAGTTGCCCATATCCGAGCGAATCTCTTGAGTCTGGTGCTCACCTGAGCTGGGTGGGCAGACGGACCCTCAAAAAGGACTTCTGCTGTTCCCCAGCTGTGATTGGCTTACTGTATCTACTGAAGGAGGGTCGAGTCTTCCAGTCCCTCCTAAATTCCCTGCCGGGGCGGTAGAATCTAACATCCCTGTACTTGACAGGAAGATCACGCCTGTAAGCGGGGCCCTTCTGGGGCTCTGGTTTCCTATCGAAGGGAATTAGCCCGGACTTTCCCCCAGTAACCTTGGAGATGGCCGAGTCCATCTTTGTGCCGAATACACTTGAGCCGCCATATGGAACTTTGCACCAGTTGATTTTGACGCTGCCTTCGCTATCCAGGGTCTCAGCCATAAGGCTCTTCCCAGCCATGAAGTCGCCCCCTCAGGAGCCGTAAGCCAACTTAATTTTTCTGCAGGGAGGAGAATATCTTCCCCTGGTCGGCTCCTTCTAGAATGGAATTCTCAACATTAGCCGCCTATGCAGCGATAGTTTTAGCAACTGCCACCGTGGTGATAGCCGGCCTACAAGCGTCTCCTGTCGTGGAGCAGGCTTTCTTCAGTTCTATATTGATTTTACGATCAAGAGCGTCCCGGAAGGTAACTGCGTCTTCAATCGGTAGAGAAACGTCTCTAGCGAGTCACATTAAAGATGAATCGACCGTAGTTGCATTGATCAAAGAATCGATCTTAGACTCCCACAAGGGGTGCAATCTGCAAACTTGTTGCTCATACTGGGCCGCTTATGTGATCCCCCCCACTTATCCTTTATGAGGTTTTCCAGCTCTTCGATGAAGGGAAATGATTCAGGACCCCCCTCTTCAGCACCGGGAAATATTTCTGAACCTTCCTTGACTGAATGGGCAATGGTTCAACCAAAAAGAGACAGTCCGACGCCTGCTCACACTCCTCATTCTTAGAGAGGGTTACTGCAGCCTGGCGTAACGGCCGGGCGATGTGCTTGGGGAAGGATCGCCCACATATGATCCCTGTGGCGATTCTCCTAGGAGCTCAGTATATACTCTGGCCTCTGAATCCTTGGTTACTTCAATGAAGCACGAGCGGCAGGCCAATTCCCCTGGCAAGGCTGGCGCCCCTCATATTTGGCAAACATTTGCCGTGGTGCGGGTAAGATAGCTCTGTCTGGGATGAAGGTAATCGTCTGCGGTGGGACCGACTATGACGGGAGTGCTGTGACGCGAGCGGCTATGCCTTTATTGAAGAAATCAAGAGGGTAACCTTGAGCGACTTCTTGCGCCTTCTGACAGAAGCATGGCTAGAATCTCCCTCTGTGCCGCAAACTTGTGTCTCTTGACCCGATAGGGCTACCAAAACTGTAGCGTCAGTGGCCAGGCTCTCTTTTTTGTCTCCCCTCTACTTACCACCTTCTGGACGGCCTCTATACCTGGTCAGCTGATGGTGGTCTGCGAGGGCAGTGGCCCCCATGAGGATAGCAGAGAGACAGCCCAAAAAGGTGAGAAAAAAAAGAGAATATATTAATTGTTTAATTATGGATACACTTTCTCCTATGGTATGTTATAAATTAATATATAAATGTATTATATCTTCTATCCTATTTGTTCCTTTTTTTTTTTTTTGTGTGTAATCAATTAGCCCAGGCTGATCTGGGACATGCCTGCACACACCTGGTGCAATGTTCACTCTGAGTAGAGCAGAGCAGCAGGGCTGCAGCCAGAACTACAGAGCAATAGGACTGTTTATTTTTTCCTTTTTTTATTTTTTTTTATTGACGCGCGCATTCGCAGAAGCGTCTTGCTCGCCCGGCGCCATTTTGGAAGAGGGCAGAGGAGACAGGCGGCGTCATCACTGAGCTGCGCGCATGCGCAGAGCACCAAGGGGTACGCAGCGGTGACCCTGGGAATATGGGGTGTCAGAGGAACCAGAGGGCTCAGCAGAGCTGAGAAAAAAAACAACAGGCAGACAAAGGTACAAAACGGACTAACCTTAGGTGGTAAATGTAATGATACAAATACCTTTGTGGAAGCACACACTGCACTGGAAGGAAAGACAGAGCGAAAGTGGGGGTCACTGCAAGATTTGAAGCTTCTTTAAAGCTTGCTACGGATGCCAGTATAATTCCAGAGCCCCTGAGACCACCAGAACGGGGTTCCCACCATAAAGCTCATTTAGAGACTGTACAGGAGGGACTTCCAAACAGGAGAGGCTGAACCTGCTGGGGCGATTTGCAGTAAGAGGCATGCTTCTTGCTTGTTCGTCCAATCTTGTCAGGTGAGGATAAAAAAAGAGAATGGTGCGGGGCGTCTCCCCTTCAAATTTATAGCTAACCAATCCTGTCAGGTTGTGGGGGCGGAGTCACAACCCAGTGTGTGCTGCCATGAATGCGTCAGGAAATACTGTATATAGCCTGAAACGAAGACATAAGAGAAATGCCGAAAAATAAACTCAAACGAGCCTTAATATTAAAAGGGGAACTATTGAAAGATCTTTTGGAACAAGAAACAGGAAAAGAGTTTAACAGACTCAGAAAGGACATATACAAAGGAGGAAACAAGCCTGAAAAATACCTCGCAAAAATGCTGAGACGTAATAAGTCATTAACCACTTAACCCCCAGACCATATTGCTGCCCAATGACCAGAGCACTTTTTGTGATTCGGCACTGCGTCGCTTTAACTGACAATTGCGCGGTCGTGCGACATGGCTCCCAAACAAAATTGGTGTTCTTTTTTTCCCACAAATAGAGCTTTCTTTTGGTGGTATTTGATCATCTCTGCGGTATTTATTTTCTGCGCTATAAACAAAAATAGAGCGACAATTTTGAAAAAAATGCAATATTTTTTACTTTTTGCTATAATAAATATCCCCCAAAAATATATAAAAAACATTTTTTTTCCTCAGTTTAGGCCGATACGCCCTTGTTAAGCCCTGACTGAAGAAATTCAAGAATTTGAGATGGGATTCCAATCTCTTTGCTGCGATGACATGAACCTCTCCCAGATCTTAGTATAGGTGACATCAGTGGAGCTCCTTGGAGCCTGTACTAAGGTTGATACTACCTCCTGAGACTATCCTAGTTCCCCTAACATAGCCCTCTCAGCTTCAAAGCTGGCAAATGCAGCTTCTCTGGGCTGGATGGAAGAATTGCCTCTGATGTATGAGATCCCAGGTTACTGGAAGATGTATTGGAGGCTGCGTACCTAGTTGTAGCAGGGTCGTAAACCATGGCCTCTCCAGCCGGAACGGTATTAGTACAATAACCGTGGCTGAGGACTTCTGAATTCGGGACAGGAATCTTGTAATCCGAGAAGTTGGAAGAAAAATGTACCCTAGCTCGCAGCTCCATGGAAGAACTAGGCAGTTTGTCCCTTCAGGTAATGGAAAATGGGCTCTGGACAGGAACCTCTGACACTTGGAGTTCTTTGGCGTGGCCGCTAGGTCAACTTCTGGTACTCCACAAGTTTTCGTAAGAATGGAGAATACCTGTTGGTTCAGGGACCGTTCGTTGTTTGAAAGTGTTTCTCGGCTTAGGTAGTTGGCCAACGAATTCTGTGTTGCTGGGACGCATACTCCCCACAGATCTAACAGGTGCACTTGTGCCCCTTCCATTATGGGCGAACTTCCTCCTGAAGCGTGCGACTCCTGATGCCCCCCTGTCTCTGGATACATGACACCGCTACTTGTTGTCCATCCTGATCAGGACACTCTTCCTCTCTATAAGAGGCGCAATGGCCAGGAGGGCCTGAAAGGCTGCTCTGAGCTCTAAAATATTTGACGCCATGCACTGAGCCCGAAAATGCCACTGTCCTTGGGCTACTCAGTCTAGATAGTGTGCACCCCATCACCCCTAGCTCGCGTCCGATGTTACTACTTCTGGACTTGGGGGAACTTTTGGAATGGACTCCCTGAGGTCGAACGGGTGTGTCCACCACCATACTAATTGCTTTACCCAGTTCGGGATGTGAATGGTTTGGAGTATTGACGTTCTATTCCACTGCCTGAGAAAGGAGTTCTGTAAGACTCACATGTGCCACAGGGGCCATTGTATCAAGGGTATGGATGCTGACATGGACCCCAGGGTACTGAGGCAGGCTCTGACAGTTAGACGTCTGGATGATAGCAGACTCTGTATCTTCTGGAGCAAGGGCTTCAGCCTCTCTTGAGGGAGTTGCACCCGGTACAACCTGGTATTTTATTCTGCCGCTAGGAACACCCTGACTTGCCGAATGCTCTGGGTGCTAAAGGCGATGCCGAATGGGGGGCACCAAAATTGGAAATGGGATTGATCGATTGAGAACTGAAGGGACCTCTGGAAGGTAAGATGAACTGGGATGTGAAGGTAAACGCCCGAAAAATCTAGAGATAGCATCCAGTCTCCCACGTCCACTGACAACAAAATGGACTGAAGGCTTTTCCAATCTGAGGGCCTCTATTTTGATCGTCTGTTGAACTTCTTTAGGTCCAAGACTGGATGTAGATCCCTGTTTCTTTTATTTTTTGTACCAGAAATAAAGGGGAATAAAACCCCCTCCCTTTCTGGTGCGGAAGTACTTGGTAGGCTGGAATGTGTTCCCTGGCAATGTGCCCATGAATTTCCAATTGTGACCGGTCTTGATAGAGGATAGTGTTCATGGATCTGTTATACGAGTTGCCCATATCCGAGCGAATCTCTTGAGTCTGGTGCTCACCTGAGCTGGGTGGGCAGACGGACCCTCAAAAAGGACTTCTGCTGTTCCCCAGCTGTGATTGGCTTACTGTATCTACTGAAGGAGGGTCGAGTCTTCCAGTCCCTCCTAAATTCCCTGCCGGGGCGGTAGAATCTAACATCCCTGTACTTGACAGGAAGATCACGCCTGTAAGCGGGGCCCTTCTGGGGCTCTGGTTTCCTATCGAAGGGAATTAGCCCGGACTTTCCCCCAGTAACCTTGGAGATGGCCGAGTCCATCTTTGTGCCGAATACACTTGAGCCGCCATATGGAACTTTGCACCAGTTGATTTTGACGCTGCCTTCGCTATCCAGGGTCTCAGCCATAAGGCTCTTCCCAGCCATGAAGTCGCCCCCTCAGGAGCCGTAAGCCAACTTAATTTTTCTGCAGGGAGGAGAATATCTTCCCCTGGTCGGCTCCTTCTAGAATGGAATTCTCAACATTAGCCGCCTATGCAGCGATAGTTTTAGCAACTGCCACCGTGGTGATAGCCGGCCTACAAGCGTCTCCTGTCGTGGAGCAGGCTTTCTTCAGTTCTATATTGATTTTACGATCAAGAGCGTCCCGGAAGGTAACTGCGTCTTCAATCGGTAGAGAAACGTCTCTAGCGAGTCACATTAAAGATGAATCGACCGTAGTTGCATTGATCAAAGAATCGATCTTAGACTCCCACAAGGGGTGCAATCTGCAAACTTGTTGCTCATACTGGGCCGCTTATGTGATCCCCCCCACTTATCCTTTATGAGGTTTTCCAGCTCTTCGATGAAGGGAAATGATTCAGGACCCCCTCTTCAGCACCGGGAAATATTTCTGAACCTTCCTTGACTGAATGGGCAATGGTTCAACCAAAAAGAGACAGTCCGACGCCTGCTCACACTCCTCATTCTTAGAGAGGGTTACTGCAGCCTGGCGTAACGGCCGGGCGATGTGCTTGGGGAAGGATCGCCCACATATGATCCCTGTGGCGATTCTCCTAGGAGCTCAGTATATACTCTGGCCTCTGAATCCTTGGTTACTTCAATGAAGCACGAGCGGCAGGCCAATTCCCCTGGCAAGGCTGGCGCCCCTCATATTTGGCAAACATTTGCCGTGGTGCGGGTAAGATAGCTCTGTCTGGGATGAAGGTAATCGTCTGCGGTGGGACCGACTATGACGGGAGTGCTGTGACGCGAGCGGCTATGCCTTTATTGAAGAAATCAAGAGGGTAACCTTGAGCGACTTCTTGCGCCTTCTGACAGAAGCATGGCTAGAATCTCCCTCTGTGCCGCAAACTTGTGTCTCTTGACCCGATAGGGCTACCAAAACTGTAGCGTCAGTGGCCAGGCTCTCTTTTTTGTCTCCCCTCTACTTACCACCTTCTGGACGGCCTCTATACCTGGTCAGCTGATGGTGGTCTGCGAGGGCAGTGGCCCCCATGAGGATAGCAGAGAGACAGCCCAAAAAGGTGAGAAAAAAAAGAGAATATATTAATTGTTTAATTATGGATACACTTTCTCCTATGGTATGTTATAAATTAATATATAAATGTATTATATCTTCTATCCTATTTGTTCCTTTTTTTTTTTTTGTGTGTAATCAATTAGCCCAGGCTGATCTGGGACATGCCTGCACACACCTGGTGCAATGTTCACTCTGAGTAGAGCAGAGCAGCAGGGCTGCAGCCAGAACTACAGAGCAATAGGACTGTTTATTTTTTCCTTTTTTTTATTTTTTTTTATTGACGCGCGCATTCGCAGAAGCGTCTTGCTCGCCCGGCGCCATTTTGGAAGAGGGCAGAGGAGACAGGCGGCGTCATCACTGAGCTGCGCGCATGCGCAGAGCACCAAGGGGTACGCAGCGGTGACCCTGGGAATATGGGGTGTCAGAGGAACCAGAGGGCTCAGCAGAGCTGAGAAAAAAAACAACAGGCAGACAAAGGTACAAAACGGACTAACCTTAGGTGGTAAATGTAATGATACAAATACCTTTGTGGAAGCACACACTGCACTGGAAGGAAAGACAGAGCGAAAGTGGGGGTCACTGCAAGATTTGAAGCTTCTTTAAAGCTTGCTACGGATGCCAGTATAATTCCAGAGCCCCTGAGACCACCAGAACGGGGTTCCCACCATAAAGCTCATTTAGAGACTGTACAGGAGGGACTTCCAAACAGGAGAGGCTGAACCTGCTGGGGCGATTTGCAGTAAGAGGCATGCTTCTTGCTTGTTCGTCCAATCTTGTCAGGTGAGGATAAAAAAAGAGAATGGTGCGGGGCGTCTCCCCTTCAAATTTATAGCTAACCAATCCTGTCAGGTTGTGGGGGCGGAGTCACAACCCAGTGTGTGCTGCCATGAATGCGTCAGGAAATACTGTATATAGCCTGAAACGAAGACATAAGAGAAATGCCGAAAAATAAACTCAAACGAGCCTTAATATTAAAAGGGGAACTATTGAAAGATCTTTTGGAACAAGAAACAGGAAAAGAGTTTAACAGACTCAGAAAGGACATATACAAAGGAGGAAACAAGCCTGAAAAATACCTCGCAAAAATGCTGAGACGTAATAAGTCATTAACCACTTAACCCCCAGACCATATTGCTGCCCAATGACCAGAGCACTTTTTGTGATTCGGCACTGCGTCGCTTTAACTGACAATTGCGCGGTCGTGCGACATGGCTCCCAAACAAAATTGGTGTTCTTTTTTTCCCACAAATAGAGCTTTCTTTTGGTGGTATTTGATCATCTCTGCGGTATTTATTTTCTGCGCTATAAACAAAAATAGAGCGACAATTTTGAAAAAAATGCAATATTTTTTACTTTTTGCTATAATAAATATCCCCCAAAAATATATAAAAAACATTTTTTTTCCTCAGTTTAGGCCGATACGTATTTCGTAAAAAAAATCATAATAAGCGTTTATTGATTGGTTTGCGCAAAAGTTATAGCGTTTACAAAATAGGGGGTAGTTTTATGGCATTTTTATTAATATTTTTTTTTACTAGTAATGGTGGCGTTCAGCATTTTTTTTCAGTACTGCGACATTATGGCAGGCACTTCGGACACTTTTGACACATTTTTGGGACCATTTGCATTTTTTTAGCGATCAATGCTATAAAAATGCATTGGATTACTATACAAATGCCATTGGCAGTGAAGGGGTTAATAGTGTAGTGATATATTGCGCTAACTAAAACAGAAAATAAAATAAAAATCAAGCAGCTAACACAACAAAATGGATATTTGTAGTAAGAATGAGTGAAAAGTGTAGCGCTAATATAGGAATCCTATGCAGGGTATCCCCATGTGATGTAAGAAGTAGGTAGCTCAGACCATACTATTCAAAGAAATTTAGAAGTGAAAAAATATTCCAAAATTCACTTTCAAAAATTATATATTATCCTTTGAGTGGCCTCTATATATGTCCTCAAGATTCGTGAGTAATCAAACTCAATTATCAGGACAGGTAATAGGAAGGCAACTAATGTGAGTAAGTGACACTGTGAGCGTGTAATAACACAAAAAAACAACTTATGTAACTCGTGACAAACCCATGCGATATGAGAGTATCTAATGACACAAAGTCCACTGTGGATAATTCGGGGTCACCGAACATGTGAGAATTTTAGTCCCAATACTTAATGGGGGTGACACACATGTCTTCCTTATGGGTTAACTTGAATGCCGCATATGGTTCAAGAGGTAGTCTTCACACTTTGCACAAATACAAATGGATGGGTACCCTTACCGGATGAGATGGACCCTCACCTCACCATATGGCGGGGGTCTTACGAGCTTTCCTAGACCGATTGTCTAGTCCGGATATCACCAGGATTGTAGTCCCAGGTGTGGGTGATTCCCAAGGTGCATCTGTGTCCACAGGATGGAAATTCACACTTTGGTAGTGCCCAGCAGTGGTTCTCAATCGCAAAAAGGACAAAATGAAAAAAGAAAAAGGCTCCTCATAGCGTAAAAATGCAAAATGTAATTAAAAACAGTCCAAAAAATGTCACACACAATGTGATAGGAACCATAAAAGAATTAAAAACCACACGTGTAAAAAAATATAACTAGTAAACAATGAATGAAGGGAACAGCAGCAATTCTCCCCCTTGATGGAAGGACAAGGGTGTTCCAAAAAAAATGCAGTAGAGATTAGCATTGAGTCAGCAACCCGACCGGTTTCGTCTGAGAAAGACTTCAACTGGGGTATCTAGTGCAGATTTACCACTCACCTGCATTTATATCTAGTGGTTCCGCCCCAATGAGACCACCTGGACCCCTCATTTCGCCTACCTTGGCGTGCGTGTCAGAATCCATCTCCGTCGCCATTTTGCGTTCCAAATACCGGAAATGTTAGGGCGGGGACTTCCATTAAGTGTCCCAGTTTCATGGTGAATGGGAATGTATTATTCCATGTCCTGGCGCCGATGTTGAATCCCCCAATAGGTGGACACGGCCTATGCGTATACCCGGCGTGACGTGTGACGTCACCGGTGTGCGCGGCGGTGCGCGTGACGTTATGCATAACGATGCGCTTCAACCTAAACCACCGCGCCTTTGGTCCAACCCTAAAGGGTGAACATCTCCTGCGTGACGTGCAACGTCATCTTTGTGCGTTACAGTGCGTTCCACAGTGTAATCCGCGGCGCATCTAGCTGGTTGGTTGGACGTCACGTGGTGCGGAAGTGATCTGGAGAGTTGCGCTCCATTGTGAATAGGCGTGCGCTTCACCAGGTCTACAGGTACTCATACAACCTGTACTTTGTAAGAGGGGAAAAGAATTATTCAACTCAAACCCGGTCAAAAACTATTACCATGATGTCAAATAGACTCATAGAAGTTAATGGGCTGGAAGGTATGGTAAACAGAACAAACTCTTTTGGTCTCACGGGGGTGGGAAGCACCAAATGTAGAAACACATAATTACCCATCTGGTAAATAATAAAAGGAGGAAAAATTTTACAAACAAAACAAAAATCAGCAGAACATATTGGACAAGTATTATAACAAATGTTACAAAAAATGTCTATACATAAATGGTTTCATTGTGGTCTCACCGTCATGCCCAAATATCAATCGATATATTATATATGCACTTCAAGATTGATTTATAAAGGCATTGACGTCCCATTCTACGTTTAAACCATATGGCACATAACTTTTAAGTAGGTAAATCCAGTAAACTTCCAATTTTGACACACCTCGAGTGCTGGGTTCACCTCTCCAGTGGGGGACAAATTTGTCTATAATTTGGAAGCTAGTACCTTCAAGCTTTTTATTGTGCTTATTGAGGTAGTGTCTGGGCACCGTATGTTTCGTGCAACCTTTCTTTATCTTAGAAACGTGTTCACCTACCCTTGTGGAAAAGCTCCGTATGGTACGACCAACGTACTGTTTTCCACAAGGGCAGGTGATGAGATAGACTATATGCGTGATAGCACAAGTGAAAAAATGTTTCATGGGGTACTCAATCCCTGTGTGAGTAGATTTAAAACACACTGATTTTTTCCTCCCATCTATATTGTGAACACAAACCTTGCACTTCCTACACGGATGGAAACCCTTAGAGAGGGGAAAAAAGGAAGGTTTTATTGGAGGGTCTGGGATGTTAGGTGCGAATTGATTTTTTAAAGATCTAGCCCCTCTATAAATCACTGCCGCGTTTGTCGGAAGTGATGGTCCCAAGACACAATCTTCCTTCAAAATCCTCCAATGTCTATTAATGATGTTCTTAATCTCTCTATATTGTGCAGAAAAAGTTGTAAAGAAAGAGTTCTTGAATCTCGTTTCTTGAGCAGTCCTTTGTTTTTCTATTGTCAATGTGGTACGATCAATTTTCCCAATCCTCACTATCTCCCTGTCCAATTCTTGTCTGGGGTAACCCTTGTCCAAAAACCTCTGCTTTAAGACTTCTGCTTGAACATAGAAGTCTCGGGTATCCGAGCAGTTGCGTCTTATGCATAGTAATTGGCTGCGTGGTACAGACTTAAGCCAGGCAGGATAGTGGCAACTGTCTGTCGGGATATACCCGTTGCGATCAGTATCTTTAAAGTGGGTTTTAGTTATCAACTGGTCACCTTGGACCTGGATCTCTAGATCTAGAAAATGGATATTTGAGAAACTTGCCTCATATGTGAGGCTGATTCCAACCTCATTGGAGTTTAAAGTGGACATGAATTCATCCAAGGATGGCCGGTCCCCTTTCCATAGGAGGAGGATGTCGTCTATGTATCGGGCCCAGAGAATGATCTCTGGTCGATTGTAAGCATAGACGACATCCTCCTCCCACTTAGCCATGAAAATATTGACAAGGCTGGGGGCAAACTTGGCCCCCATCGCCACGCCCTTTTGTTGTAGATAAAACTCCCCGTTGTACCAGAAATAATTATTTGAGGTAGCAAACCTCAACAGATCCAAAATAAACTGTTTCTGTATGTTGGGGAGATAATCGACACGCTCCAGAAAGCATTCTACTGCCTGAAACCCTAAATTCGTGGGCAATGCTGGTGTATAGAGAAGCAACATCCGCTGTTACTAGCATGATGTCGTCACTATACACAATATCTTCCAGTCGTGTGATGGTATGTCTTGTATCTTTTAAATAAGAAGGTATACTTTTAACCACTGGCTGTAAGTGGAAATCAATGTACCTCCCCAAACGGGAGGTGACAGAATTGATACCACTTATGATGGGCCGTCCGGGAGGGCATCTGCTGTCCTTATGGACTTTGGGAAGGTAGTACATTGTGGGGATTCGTGGTACCCTAGGTATAAGGTAACTCTTTTCCTTTTTGTCCAAGATTCCATTACGGGCTCCAACTTCGATTAGTTTGGTTAGTGAGGCTTTGATTTTTTGAGTGGGATTGGAAGGTAACTTTACATAAGTTTCAGTGTCTCCCAGAATACGGGACATTTCCTCATGATATGCGGATTTGTCGAGAACGACAATCCCCCCCCCCTTGTCCGCAGGGCGGATGACAAGGTCCTTGTGCTCGCAGAGGCTCTTTAGACCTATCTTGATCTTAGGATCAGAGTGGGTCCTTTTTAGTGGAAGTTCGTCTAAATCTTTTAGGACTAGATCTCTGAATACTCTAACATTTGGAGCCATAGGGCACGAGGGGTTAAGTACGGATGGGTTTGAAAATCCAGTGTGTATAATGTGAGAGGAAACTTCTGGGAGATTAGGTCTACTGGGATTACTGATAAAATATCTTTGAATATTCAGTTTCCTTATATATTTTTGTACATCAATGAAAGTGTTGAATTTGTTCAAAGGTTTAGAAGGGACAAATTTTAACCCTTTGTCAAGGACTGCTTTTTCTGTTTCTGTGAGTTGGACCGTACTTAAATTGAAGATGCCTGATCCTACTAAACTCGTCTTAATTTTCGACCGGGCACGTCGCCCCCCTCTCGAGCCCCGTTTTGTTCTCCTCCCCTGGGGTAGTCTTCCTGGTCCCGAGGAAAATCCCCCTGTGGATAGACCTCGGTTGATTTTGATTGTAAGAATATGGAGATCTTACATAATAATTATCTTCTCTCTCCATATAGCCATACTGTTGGTTAGGCGGTCTGTATTAATAATTTCCCTTGGGTGGGGGGGTCTCCCCCCTCCCCTTCCCGGGGTAGATTGAGGATGTCTTGGGGGATAATCATAATGATTTCTATTGGTATAGGGAGATGAATCATAGGTCCGTATATCTTGAGGATACTCTCTCTGATTCCTGGACCTCCCTCGGGGTCCTTTTCATTTTCCCCTATTAGGAGGATAACCTCCTTGTTGGAAATTGGGGGTTCTGGGCCCACCACCTCGATTATTGGGTCCATCATTCGTACCCAAGGGTGCTATTGATGGGGCGGGTTGGGAGAAGGCCAAAACTTTAACCTCATTGGTTGAAGGTTGGGATACCTCCATATCTGTGTTCTGTGATTCGTTGCTTGATCTTATATTATCCGTACTCTGCCATGTAAAGACCAAACTGGATTAATAATCAGCAACATCTCTGGTGTATTTCTTTTGTTTCTTCGTTTTTTGTTCACGTTCCTCCTTTTCTAGATGGGTTTTTAAATTTAAGGATAAAGTGTTATATTCGGGTGTGGATTTAGAAGGTAACAATTTCTCTTTAATATCTTTTATTTCTTTATCTAATAAATCCATCCTTCATTTTTTCTTGTCAATTAAAAAATCAAGTAAGGATATTCCCTGATTATTAAAAAATTGAAACCAAGATGCAAGATCGGGGTCTCCCTGTTGGGGATGAACATCCCATCTCAGTCCCCTCGGGACCATCCGTTCTTTGATATATTGTTCTAAGAACGCCACATCCCACTGCAGGTGTAATTCAGAGGTCATCACATTTTTTAGTCTCATAAAAAGACCTCCTACCTCTGACTCAGTATCTAAAACTGTGAAAACACCCTCAGTGTTAAATGTCCGACTACTACGGTAGTCAAATATATCCATTGGACTGGATATATAGTTGCTGCAATATAATTAAACCCAAAGTGTAAAAAGAAAATAGTGTAGTGATATATTGCGCTAACTAAAACAGAAAATAAAATAAAAATCAAGCAGCTAACACAACAAAATGGATATTTGTAGTAAGAATGAGTGAAAAGTGTAGCGCTAATATAGGAATCCTATGCAGGGTATCCCCATGTGATGTAAGAAGTAGGTAGCTCAGACCATACTATTCAAAGAAATTTAGAAGTGAAAAAATATTCCAAAATTCACTTTCAAAAATTATATATTATCCTTTGAGTGGCCTCTATATATGTCCTCAAGATTCGTGAGTAATCAAACTCAATTATCAGGACAGGTAATAGGAAGGCAACTAATGTGAGTAAGTGACACTGTGAGCGTGTAATAACACAAAAAAAAAACTTATATAACTCGTGACAAACCCATGCGATATGAGAGTATCTAATGACACAAAGTCCACTGTGGATATTTCGGGGTTACCGAACATGTGAGAATTTTAGTCCCAATACTTAATGGGGGTGACACACATGTCTTCCTTATGGGTTAACTTGAATGCCGCATGTGGTTCAAGAGGTAGTCTTCACACTTTGCACAAATACAAATGGATGGGTACCCTTACCGGATGAGATGGACCCTCACCTCACCATATGGCGGGGGGTCTTACGAGCTTTCCTAGACCGATTGTCTAGTCCGGATATCACCAGGATTGTAGTCCCAGGTGTGGGTGATTCCCAAGGTGCATCTGTGTCCACAGGATGGAAATTCACACTTTGGTAGTGCCCAGCAGTGGTTCTCAATCGCAAAAAGGACAAAATGAAAAAAGAAAAAGGCTCCTCATAGCGTAAAAATGCAAAATGTAATTAAAAACAGTCCAAAAAATGTCACACACAATGTGATAGGAACCATAAAAGAATTAAAAACCACACGTGTAAAAAAATATAACTAGTAAACAATGAATGAAGGGAACAGCAGCAATTCTCCCCCTTGATGGAAGGACAAGGGTGTTCCAAAAAAAATGCAGTAGAGATTAGCATTGAGTCAGCAACCCGACCGGTTTCGTCTGAGAAAGACTTCAACTGGGGTATCTAGTGCAGACTCACCACTCACCTGCATTTATATCTAGTGGTTCCGCCCCAATGAGACCACCTGGACCCCTCATTTCGCCTACCTTGGCGTGCGTGTCAGAATCCATCTCCGTCGCCATTTTGCGTTCCAAATACCGGAAATGTTAGGGCGGGGACTTCCGTTAAGTGTCCCAGTTTCATGGTGAATGGGAATGTATTATTCCATGTCCTGGCGCCGATGTTGAATCCCCCAATAGGTGGACACGGCCTATGCGTATACCCGGCGTGACGTCACCGGTGGGCGCGGCGGTGCGCGTGACGTTATGCATAACGATGCGCTTCAACCTAAACCACCGCGCCTTTGGTCCAACCCTAAAGGGTGAACATCTCCTGCGTGACGTGCAACGTCATCTTTGTGCGTTACGGTGCGTTCCACAGTGTAATCCACGGCGCATCTAGCTGGTTGGTTGGACGTCACGTGGTGCGGAAGTGATCTGGAGAGTTGCGCTCCATTGTGAATAGGCGTGCGCTTCACCAGGTCTACAGGTACTCATACAACCTGTACTTTGTAAGAGGGGAAAAGAATTATTCAACTCAAACCCGGTCAAAAACTATTACCATGATGTCAAATAGACTCATAGAAGTTAATGGGCTGGAAGGGATAGTAAACAGAACAAACTCTTTTGGTCTCACGGGGGTGGGAAGCACCAAATGTAGAAACACATAATTACCCATCTGGTAAATAATAAAAGGAGGAAAAATTTTACAAACAAAACAAAAATCAGCAGAACATATTGGACAAGTATTATAACAAATGTTACAAAAAATGTCTATACATAAATGGTTTCATTGTGGACTCACCGTCATGCCCAAATATCAATTGATATATTATATATGCACTTCAAGATTGATTTATAAAGGCATTGACGTCCCATTCTACGTTTAAACCATATGGCACATAACTTGTAAGTAGGTAAATCCAGTAAACTTCCAATTTTGACACACCTCGAGTGCTGGGTTCACCTCTCCAGTGGGGGACAAATTTGTCTATAATTTGGAAGCTAGTACCTTCAAGCTTTTTATTGTGCTTATTGAGGTAGTGTCTGGGCACCGTATGTTTCGTGCAACCTTTCTTTATCTTAGAAACGTGTTCACCTACCCTTGTGTAAAAGCTCCGTATGGTACGACCAACGTACTGTTTTCCACAAGGGCAGGTGATGAGATAGACTATATGCGTGGTAGCACAAGTGAAAAAATGTTTCATGGGGTACTCAATCCCTGTGTGAGTAGATTTAAAACACACTGATTTTTTCCTCCCATCTATATTGTGAACATAAACCTTGCACTTCCTACACGGATGGAAACCCTTAGAGAGGGGAAAAAAGGAAGGTTTTATTGGAGGGTCTGGGATGTTAGGTGCGAATTGATTTTTTAAAGATCTAGCCCCTCTATAAATCACTGCCGCGTTTGTCGGAAGTGATGGTCCCAAGACACAATCTTCCTTCAAAATCCTCCAATGTCTATTAATGATGTTCTTAATCTCTCTATATTGTGCAGAAAAAGTTGTAAAGAAAGAGTTCTTGAATCTCGTTTCTTGAGCAGTCCTTTGTTTTTCTATTGTCAATGTGGTACGATCAATTTTCCCAATCCTCACTATCTCCCTGTCCAATTCTTGTCTGGGGTAACCCTTGTCCAAAAACCTCTGCTTTAAGACTTCTGCTTGAACATAGAAGTCTCGGGTATCCGAGCAGTTGCGTCTTATGCATAGTAATTGGCTGCGTGGTACAGACTTAAGCCAGGCAGGATAGTGGCAACTGTCTGTCGGGATATACCCGTTGCGATCAGTATCTTTAAAGTGGGTTTTAGTTATCAACTGGTCACCTTGGACCTGGATCTCTAGATCTAGAAAATGGATATTTGAGAAACTTGCCTCATATGTGAGGCTGATTCCAACCTCATTGGAGTTTAAAGTGGACATGAATTCATCCAAGGATGGCCGGTCCCCTTTCCATAGGAGGAGGATGTCGTCTATGTATCGGGCCCAGAGAATGATCTCTGGTCGATTGTAAGCATAGACGACATCCTCCTCCCACTTAGCCATGAAAATATTGGCAAGGCTGGGGGCAAACTTGGCCCCCATCGCCACGCCCTTTTGTTGTAGATAAAACTCCCCGTTGTACCAGAAATAATTATTTGAGGTAGCAAACCTCAACAGATCCAAAATAAACTGTTTCTGTATGTTGGGGAGATAATCGACACGCTCCAGAAAGCATTCTACTGCCTGAAACCCTAAATTCGTGGGCAATGCTGGTGTATAGAGAAGCAACATCCGCTGTTACTAGCATGATGTCGTCACTATACACAATATCTTCCAGTCGTGTGATGGTATGTCTTGTATCTTTTAAATAAGAAGGTATACTTTTAACCACTGGCTGTAAGTGGAAATCAATGTACCTCCCCAAACGGGAGGTGACAGAATTGATCCCACTTATGATGGGCCGTCCGGGAGGGCATCTGCTGTCCTTATGGACTTTGGGAAGGTAGTACATTGTGGGGATTCGTGGTACCCTAGGTATAAGGTAACTCTTTTCCTTTTTGTCCAAGATTCCATTACGGGCTCCAACTTCGATTAGTTTGGTTAGTGAGGCTTTGATTTTTTGAGTGGGATTGGAAGGTAACTTTACATAAGTTTCAGTGTCTCCCAGAATACGGGACATTTCCTCATGATATGCGGATTTGTCGAGAACGACAATCCCCCCCCCCTTGTCCGCAGGGCGGATGACAAGGTCCTTGTGCTCGCAGAGGCTCTTTAGACCTATCTTGATCTTAGGATCAGAGTGGGTCCTTTTTAGTGGAAGTTCGTCTAAATCTTTTAGGACTAGATCTCTGAATACTCTAACATTTGGAGCCATAGGGCACGAGGGGTTAAGTACGGATGGGTTTGAAAATCCAGTGTGTATAATGTGAGAGGAAACTTCTGGGAGATTAGGTCTACTGGGATTACTGATAAAATATCTTTGAATATTCAGTTTCCTTATATATTTTTGTACATCAATGAAAGTGTTGAATTTGTTCAAAGGTTTAGAAGGGACAAATTTTAACCCTTTGTCAAGGACTGCTTTTTCTGTTTCTGTGAGTTGGACCGTACTTAAATTGAAGATGCCTGATCCTACTAAACTCGTCTTAATTTTCGACCGGGCACGTCGCCCCCCTCTCGAGCCCCGTTTTGTTCTCCTCCCCTGGGGTAGTCTTCCTGGTCCCGAGGAAAATCCCCCTGTGGATAGACCTCGGTTGATTTTGATTGTAAGAATATGGAGATCTTACATAATAATTATCTTCTCTCTCCATATAGCCATACTGTTGGTTAGGCGGTCTGTATTAATAATTTCCCTTGGGTGGGGGGGTCTCCCCCCTCCCCTTCCCGGGGTAGATTGAGGATGTCTTGGGGGATAATCATAATGATTTCTATTGGTATAGGGAGATGAATCATAGGTCCGTATATCTTGAGGATACTCTCTCTGATTCCTGGACCTCCCTCGGGGTCCTTTTCATTTTCCCCTATTAGGAGGATAACCTCCTTGTTGGAAATTGGGGGTTCTGGGCCCACCACCTCGATTATTGGGTCCATCATTCGTACCCAAGGGTGCTATTGATGGGGCGGGTTGGGAGAAGGCCAAAACTTTAACCTCATTGGTTGAAGGTTGGGATACCTCCATATCTGTGTTCTGTGATTCGTTGCTTGATCTTATATTATCCGTACTCTGCCATGTAAAGACCAAACTGGATTAATAATCAGCAACATCTCTGGTGTATTTCTTTTGTTTCTTCGTTTTTTGTTCACGTTCCTCCTTTTCTAGATGGGTTTTTAAATTTAAGGATAAAGTGTTATATTCGGGTGTGGATTTAGAAGGTAACAATTTCTCTTTAATATCTTTTATTTCTTTATCTAATAAATCCATCCTTCATTTTTTCTTGTCAATTAAAAAATCAAGTAAGGATATTCCCTGATTATTAAAAAATTGAAACCAAGATGCAAGATCGGGGTCTCCCTGTTGGGGATGAACATCCCATCTCAGTCCCCTCGGGACCATCCGTTCTTTGATATATTGTTCTAAGAACGCCACATCCCACTGCAGGTGTAATTCAGAGGTCATCACATTTTTTAGTCTCATAAAAAGACCTCCTACCTCTGACTCAGTATCTAAAACTGTGAAAACACCCTCAGTGTTAAATGTCCGACTACTACGGTAGTCAAATATATCCATTGGACTGGATATATAGTTGCTGCAATATAATTAAACCCAAAGTGTAAAAAGAAAATAGTGTAGTGATATATTGCGCTAACTAAAACAGAAAATAAAATAAAAATCAAGCAGCTAACACAACAAAATGGATATTTGTAGTAAGAATGAGTGAAAAGTGTAGCG
The DNA here is from genome assembly GCA_029574335.1 of Rana kukunoris. Taxonomy (NCBI): domain Eukaryota; kingdom Metazoa; phylum Chordata; class Amphibia; order Anura; family Ranidae; genus Rana; species Rana kukunoris. The sequence goes on from JAJQKJ010001737.1 coordinate 21,909, forward strand.
CTAATATAGGAATCCTATGCAGGGTATCCCCATGTGATGTAAGAAGTAGGTAGCTCAGACCATACTATTCAAAGAAATTTAGAAGTGAAAAAATATTCCAAAATTCACTTTCAAAAATTATATATTATCCTTTGAGTGGCCTCTATATATGTCCTCAAGATTCGTGAGTAATCAAACTCAATTATCAGGACAGGTAATAGGAAGGCAACTAATGTGAGTAAGTGACACTGTGAGCGTGTAATAACACAAAAAAAAAACTTATATAACTCGTGACAAACCCATGCGATATGAGAGTATCTAATGACACAAAGTCCACTGTGGATATTTCGGGGTTACCGAACATGTGAGAATTTTAGTCCCAATACTTAATGGGGGTGACACACATGTCTTCCTTATGGGTTAACTTGAATGCCGCATGTGGTTCAAGAGGTAGTCTTCACACTTTGCACAAATACAAATGGATGGGTACCCTTACCGGATGAGATGGACCCTCACCTCACCATATGGCGGGGGGTCTTACGAGCTTTCCTAGACCGATTGTCTAGTCCGGATATCACCAGGATTGTAGTCCCAGGTGTGGGTGATTCCCAAGGTGCATCTGTGTCCACAGGATGGAAATTCACACTTTGGTAGTGCCCAGCAGTGGTTCTCAATCGCAAAAAGGACAAAATGAAAAAAGAAAAAGGCTCCTCATAGCGTAAAAATGCAAAATGTAATTAAAAACAGTCCAAAAAATGTCACACACAATGTGATAGGAACCATAAAAGAATTAAAAACCACACGTGTAAAAAAATATAACTAGTAAACAATGAATGAAGGGAACAGCAGCAATTCTCCCCCTTGATGGAAGGACAAGGGTGTTCCAAAAAAAATGCAGTAGAGATTAGCATTGAGTCAGCAACCCGACCGGTTTCGTCTGAGAAAGACTTCAACTGGGGTATCTAGTGCAGACTCACCACTCACCTGCATTTATATCTAGTGGTTCCGCCCCAATGAGACCACCTGGACCCCTCATTTCGCCTACCTTGGCGTGCGTGTCAGAATCCATCTCCGTCGCCATTTTGCGTTCCAAATACCGGAAATGTTAGGGCGGGGACTTCCGTTAAGTGTCCCAGTTTCATGGTGAATGGGAATGTATTATTCCATGTCCTGGCGCCGATGTTGAATCCCCCAATAGGTGGACACGGCCTATGCGTATACCCGGCGTGACGTCACCGGTGGGCGCGGCGGTGCGCGTGACGTTATGCATAACGATGCGCTTCAACCTAAACCACCGCGCCTTTGGTCCAACCCTAAAGGGTGAACATCTCCTGCGTGATGTGCAACGTCATCTTTGTGCGTTACGGTGCGTTCCACAGTGTAATCCACGGCGCATCTAGCTGGTTGGTTGGACGTCACGTGGTGCGGAAGTGATCTGGAGAGTTGCGCTCCATTGTGAATAGGCGTGCGCTTCACCAGGTCTACAGGTACTCATACAACCTGTACTTTGTAAGAGGGGAAAAGAATTATTCAACTCAAACCCGGTCAAAAACTATTACCATGATGTCAAATAGACTCATAGAAGTTAATGGGCTGGAAGGGATAGTAAACAGAACAAACTCTTTTGGTCTCACGGGGGTGGGAAGCACCAAATGTAGAAACACATAATTACCCATCTGGTAAATAATAAAAGGAGGAAAATTTTTACAAACAAAACAAAAATCAGCAGAACATATTGGACAAGTATTATAACAAATGTTACAAAAAATGTCTATACATAAATGGTTTCATTGTGGACTCACCGTCATGCCCAAATATCAATTGATATATTATATATGCACTTCAAGATTGATTTATAAAGGCATTGACGTCCCATTCTACGTTTAAACCATATGGCACATAACTTGTAAGTAGGTAAATCCAGTAAACTTCCAATTTTGACACACCTCGAGTGCTGGGTTCACCTCTCCAGTGGGGGACAAATTTGTCTATAATTTGGAAGCTAGTACCTTCAAGCTTTTTATTGTGCTTATTGAGGTAGTGTCTGGGCACCGTATGTTTCGTGCAACCTTTCTTTATCTTAGAAACGTGTTCACCTACCCTTGTGTAAAAGCTCCGTATGGTACGACCAACGTACTGTTTTCCACAAGGGCAGGTGATGAGATAGACTATATGCGTGGTAGCACAAGTGAAAAAATGTTTCATGGGGTACTCAATCCCTGTGTGAGTAGATTTAAAACACACTGATTTTTTCCTCCCATCTATATTGTGAACATAAACCTTGCACTTCCTACACGGATGGAAACCCTTAGAGAGGGGAAAAAAGGAAGGTTTTATTGGAGGGTCTGGGATGTTAGGTGCGACTTGATTTTATAAAGATCTAGCCCCTCTATAAATCACCGCCGCGTTTGTCGGAAGTGATGGTCCCAAGACACAATCTTCCTTCAAAATCCTCCAATGTCTATTAATGATGTTCTTAATCTCTCTATATTGTGCAGAAAAAGTTGTAAAGAAAGAGTTCTTGAATCTCGTTTCTTGAGCAGTCCTTTGTTTTTCTATTGTCAATGTGGTACGATCAATGTTCCCAATCCTCACTATCTCCCTGTCCAATTCTTGTCTGGGGTAACCCTTGTCCAAAAACCTCTGCTTTAAGACTTCTGCTTGAACATAGAAGTCTCGGGTATCCGAGCAGTTGCGTCTTATGCGTAGTAATTGGCTGCGTGGTACAGACTTAAGCCAGGCAGGATGGTGGCAACTGTCTGTCGGGATATACCCGTTGCGATCAGTATCTTTAAAGTGGGTTTTAGTTATCAACTGGTCACCTTGGACCTGGATCTCTAGATCTAGAAAATGGATATTTGAGAAACTTGCCTCATATGTGAGGCTGATTCCAACCTCATTGGAGTTTAAAGTGGACATGAATTCATCCAAGGATGGCCAGTCCCCTTTCCATAGGAGGAGGATGTCGTCTATGTATCGGGCCCAGAGAATGATCTCTGGTCGATTGTAAGCATAGACGACATCCTCCTCCCACTTAGCCATGAAAATATTGGCAAGGCTGGGGGCAAGCTTGGCCCCCATCGCCACGCCCTTTTGTTGTAGATAAAACTCCCCGTTGTACCAGAAATAATTATTTGAGGTAGCAAACCTCAACAGATCCAAAATAAACTGTTTCTGTATGTTGGGGAGATAATCGACACGCTCCAGAAAGCATTCTACTGCCTGGAACCCTAATTTGTGGGCAATGCTGGTGTATAGAGAAGCAACATCCGCTGTTACTAGCATGATGTCCTCACTATACACAATATCTTCCAGTCGTGTGATGGTATGTCTTGTATCTTTTAAATAAGAAGGTATACTTTTAACCACTGGCTGTAAGTGGAAATCAATGTACCTCCCCAAACGGGAGGTGATAGAATTGATCCCACTTATGATGGGCCGTCCGGGAGGGCATCTGCTGTCCTTATGGACTTTGGGAAGGTAGTACATTGTGGGGATTCGTGGTACCCTAGGTATAAGGTAACTCTTTTCCTTTTTGTCCAAGATTCCATTACGGGCTCCAACTTCGATTAGTTTGGTTAGTGAGGCTTTGATTTTTTGAGTGGGATTGGAAGGTAACTTTACATAAGTTTCAGTGTCTCCCAGAATACGGGACATTTCCTCATGATATGCGGATTTGTCGAGAACGACAATCCCCCCCCCTTGTCCGCAGGGCGGATGACAAGGTCCTTGTGCTCGCAGAGGCTCTTTAGACCTATCTTGATCTTAGGATCAGAGTGGGTCCTTTTTAGTGGAAGTTCGTCTAAATCTTTTAGGACTAGATCTCTGAATACTCTAACATTTGGAGCCATAGGGCACGAGAGGTTAAATAAGGATGGGTTTGAAAATCCAGTGTGTATAATGTGAGAGGAAACTTCTGGGAGATTAGGTCTACTGGGATTACTGATAAAATATCTTTGAATATTCAGTTTCCTTATATATTTTTGTACATCAATGAAAGTGTTGAATTTGTTCAAAGGTTTAGAAGGGACAAATTTTAACCCTTTGTCAAGGACTGCTTTTTCTGTTTCTGTGAGTTGGACCGTACTTAAATTGAAGATGCCTGATCCTACTAAACTCGTCTTCTTTTTCGACCGGGCACGTCGCCCCCCTCTCGAGCCCCGTTTTGTTCTCCTCCCCTGGGGTAGTCTTCCTGGTCCTGAGGAAAATCCCCCTGGTGGATAGACCTCGGTTGATTTTGATTTTAAGAATATGGAGATCTTACATAATAATTATCTTCTCTCTCCATATAGCCATACTGTTGGTTAGGCGGTCTGTATGGATAATTTCCCTTGGGTGGGGGGGTCTCCCCCTCCCCTTCCCGGGGTAGATTATTGACCCCTCGTGCCCTATGGCTCCAAATGTTAGGCCTCGTACACACTATCGGACATATCCGATGAAAACGGTCCGCGGACCATTTCCATCGGATATGTCCGATCGGGAGTTTGATCCGATGGCGTGTACACACCATCGGATCAAATTCCCCGCCGCCGGACGGCGCGGTGACGTGGCGGTGACGCGGCGGTGACGTTGACGCCGCCACGTCACCGCCACGTCACCGCACCAGGAAGTTAAACACTTCCGCGCATGCGCCAAATCCATTCGGCGGTGGCGCGGCGGCGGTGGGGGACGACATGCCTGCTGGTAAGTGTACTAACCAGCAGACATGTCGGGTGGACAGATTCCCACCGGATAGATTTTAAAGCATGCTTTGAAATCTGAAATATAGCCTCTGTAGGTAGAAAATAAATAAGGGATATATATACGGGGTGTACCATCATCCAGAAATTTAGAATATAGACAAGTTGGTTCTAAGGTCCCCGACCTAAAGAACCAGCAAGGAAGGGGTGGGGCCATGGTTGGACTATTCCGGTACTGGTAATAAGGATGTAAACTGTACACACAAATATTAAAATTAATAAGGAACATTTTTATTGAATACAAATTAAACAAAACATAGATTAAAAGAGGAGACAATTGACTTGACCGGTTTCGCGGCTGTGGCCGCTTCATCAGAAGTATGTCTACAATTAAAAGCATAAATTGACGAAAAAATCAATAATAATACATTGAAGCGAAAATAAAACAGAATAATTGGGGAGAGGGGGGAAGGTTCAGCTGCTCACCTACAATGCCCCATCGGTGGGTGGGGTGGGCGACACCGCATGACGTCCAGAAAGGTGATCAGGGGGTGCGCATGTCGGTGGACCTATTGCTTAGAAATGTAAAATTGGTATAGTATTGAAAGATTGGAAATGGGGGATAGGACCAAACAATGCGGGACCAGTGTAGGGACGGTGATTAGTGATGAGAAAAAAAAAATTATAAACACAAGTGGATAGGGATAGTGGGGGATGTGAATAGGAGTGCTGGAAAAAAGATGGGGAGGGGAAAAGGAGGGAAGAGAAAGAGAGGAGGAGGGGGGGGAGAAGAAAGGAGGGGAGGGAAAAAAAGTCAAGGGAAAGAGAGAAAAAAAAGGAAAGGAACAGGGAACATAGCTGGAGTGGGAGAGGAGAGGGAGGAGAAGGAAGCAGGAGGGGGAAACAACAGTGGGGGGGGGGTGATATATTGTGTACCTGCAATACAGAATAGTGTTGTGTGTAAGGGGCCCCAAGAATAGGAGCCCGGGCTGAGATGTCTATGTAAGGCCACATTTAGCCTCCACAGGTAGGTCCATGGTGATGGACCACATAGGGAGGGAGACCACAATGGATCCCAGGAGGGCATCAGGATAATGAAGCCTGCCAGTGGCACCTAAGTAGAAACATAAAGTGGATTAGACATATGCAGATGAGACCATCCGTGAAGGAAGAATGTAACAAGTGAAAGGGGAGGGGGAGGAGCGGAGAGGGGGTAACCAGGAGCAAAAAAGAGTAATAAGGAGGAAATAGAAGTATTGCATCAGCACTTACTGCGGACTGGGTAGAGCCACAGAGGTGACAGGGTAACAGCGTCCATGGCGCTGGAGGCCGCGATAGCGTGCTTATCAATCCCCTGTCTGGCGTAGCTGTTGCACGTCGAGGGACGTGATTGGGTAACGTCACCGGATCGGGACGCCCACACGACGTAATTGCGATGGCTTGGCGCGTGCGTGGTGCGGCGGTGTGCTGCTGTGAGAGGGCGAGAGCCCACACTGGGGTGTTGCCCGATAAGGGCACAACCCCGAAGGGGAGAGTGAACCCAAAGGGGGCATACATACAGAACCTCCGCAGAGATGACAATGGTCAAATGCTGAGGAGACCAAGTATGTCCAGACCAACCCACAGGAGGTGGGGGAGGTGTGCAGCGGAACCTTGGTAAAAAAAATATACGATAAATATACACAATTGAATAAGATAATACAACATTAAACATAGAATATATATAATATAAATACAGTATAACTGACATAAGATAAATATATGTAAGATGCCTACAAGGTAAAGGGCATCAAGGTGGACCGAGGCAACGGGTTGCAAACGCTGGGGCATGTATATGCTATGAGAAGGGTAATCTCTAATGATGTCATTAACTATCCCACCATGGTAACAATAAATCCAGGGGGATAGCAGCGCTTGGGCAGAGCTGTTGATATATACATGAGATGAATAAAAAACTCAATATGTCCTGACAATGGTAGTTGCACAGGACAGACTGAGGATAATATCTGGACAGTTAAGATACTCCCATCCAGCCCAATGGTAATTCAGGCTAAGGACGGGAGGGGCGGTCCCAAATCCTGTGTCCAGGTTGGGCCAAGGATTCACAACCCAGGTTGCTTGGGTCACACTATAAATAACATAGGACTAATTACGATGGAAAAACTAAAGGTATGAACAGAGGAACTCCCCAATCTAATTATTGGGAAGTATGAGTGAGCGAGGTGCAAGGGGCACAGGGGGGTGAAAGGAAGTCACCCCAGGCATCCATTTGCAGGTCACCCACTGGGGGCCCGGGTGTGTTATCCACCCTAAATAATTGAAATATAGCCTCTGTAGGTAGAAAATAAATAAGGGATATATATACGGGGTGTACCATCATCCAGAAATTTAGAATATAGACAAGTTGGTTCTAAGGTCCCCGACCTAAAGAACCAGCAAGGAAGGGGTGGGGCCATGGTTGGACTATTCCGGTACTGGTAATAAGGATGTAAACTGTACACACAAATATTAAAATTAATAAGGAACATTTTTATTGAATACAAATTAAACAAAACATAGATTAAAAGAGGAGACAATTGACTTGACCGGTTTCGCGGCTGTGGCCGCTTCATCAGAAGTATGTCTACAATTAAAAGCATAAATTGACGAAACATCAATAATAATACATTGAAGCGAAAATAAAACAGAATAATTGGGGAGAGGGGGGAAGGTTCAGCTGCTCACCTACAATGCCCCATCGGTGGGTGGGGTGGGCGACACCGCATGACGTCCAGAAAGGTGATCAGGGGGTGCGCATGTCGGTGGACCTATTGCTTAGAAATGTAAAATTGGTATAGTATTGAAAGATTGGAAATGGGGGATAGGACCAAACAATGCGGGACCAGTGTAGGGACGGTGATTAGTGATGAGAAAAAAAAATTATAAACACAAGTGGATAGGGATAGTGGGGGATGTGAATAGGAGTGCTGGAAAAAAGATGGGGAGGGGAAAAGGAGGGAAGAGAAAGAGAGGAGGAGGGGAGGGAAAAAAAGTCAAGGGAAAGAGAGAAAAAAAAGGAAAGGAACAGGGAACATAGCTGGAGTGGGAGAGGAGAGGGAGGAGAAGGAAGCAGGAGGGGGAAACAACGGGGGGGGGGGTGAAATATTGTGTACCTGCAATACAGAATAGTGTTGTGTGTAAGGGGCCCCAAGAATGGGAGCCCGGGCTGAGATGTCTATGTAAGGCCACATTTAGTTTCTGTATTCGTCCTCTTGGATGTGGTATCTAATTTATTGTCCATATAGAAGTTCAGATCTCCAGCTAGTATTAATTTGCCTTTTTTTACCTCCTCTAGTTCTTTTAAGATTTTTATGAAATAGTTTTTAGGACGCTTGTTCGGACCGTATATATTGACCAGGGTATATCTTATATTCGCAATGGTTCCTATTAATATCAAAAATCTGCCATTTGGGTCAGTCTTCCTCACCTCTATCTTAAAGTCCACATTTTTCGCGAAGCCAATTGCCACCCCTTTTGCCCCTTTTGTGGGGGTATCACTATAGAACCAGGTAGGGATTTGCTTGGAATATAACTTAATATTGCTCTCTAATGCCAGATGTGTTTCTTGTAAAAATATTACTTCGGCGCCATTCCTCTCTAGTTCTCGCATTACCATATGCCGCTTTTGAGGGGAATTTAGTCCTCTGACGTTATATGTTATAAAATTTATTGAACCCATTTCTTGTCAGTTGCTTCCTCCTCCTCCCAGTATTTAGGACTACTTTTCCCGATGACCGCCCAAGTCGGGGCGGGGCGAGCACGGGCCCTTTTGTGCCAGGGGCGCGACCCGCCCCCCAAGGGGGTCCACCGTGTCTATCAAGTATATTCTTTTTTATTCTCTTTTTTGAAGCAAACCACCTCCCCTCTTCTCCCCTATTCCCATCCACCCCCCTACCCAGTCCCTCCCTTCCCTCTCCCATATCTCCTCCCTCCCCTCTCACCCCTCCCCTCCCCCCCTCCCCCCCAACTCCCCTGATCCCTTAGCGCTAGTTGGTTTCCTAGACCCATGGTCTTGCAGGTTTCTACTCCTTTCTCTCCCTACCTGCTATGTGCGCCGAGGCGGAGAGCTGTCTGGCGCCTTGTCTGCCCCTAGGCAGACACAAGAGCCCCCCTGAATCCCTGGGTCTCCCACCCCCCCCAACTTATTTTTGTTACCATTACTCCTTATCCCATAAACCCCGTGCTCCCAGTGCTCAATGTTTGGTCTTCCTCATGGGTTTTTTCTTGGGACTAATTGCCATGTTTCTTCTTCCTGTGTTTCCTGTATTTCTAGTTCTTGGCTCCCCTTTAGAGCTTCGGATACCGGAATGTTCAGTTTTCCACAGAATTCTTGGGTTTCTTCGATAAACCTGAGTCTCACCGATTGACCATTCTTTTTTCCCACCAGGCATGCAGGGAAATCCCAGTTGTACTGGATCTCATGTTCTTGTAATGATTTTATCAAAGGTTTTAGCGCCCTCCTTCTTCTTAGTGTATCCTGGGATAAGTCAGGATATATTTCTAACAGATTTCCTTCATATTTTAATGGAGGCTTTCCCCTCATATTTCTCCATATTTGGGTTTTTTCTTCTAATTTCTCAAACCTTACAATTATGTCCCTTGGGCTCTCTGTGGGAATTCTCATGGGCCTCCTTATCCTAAAGGTTTCTTCAATTTTTACCGTATTTGGATCTTGATTTCCCAGTAAGGGGTTAAATAATTCCTCCATGATTTCTTTCAAGTTTTCTTTCTGGGATTGTTCAGGGAGTCCTCTAATCCTCAAATTTCTCCATTCTAAGAGATTTTATTTCCCCTTTTAGTCCTTTTATCGTGTTTGTGTGGGTATCTACTTTATTTTCTACCTTTTCCACTCTGGTCAATAGGTGTCCCACATCATTATGAATTATAGCTATTTCTTTTTTCAATGACGACTCCAAGTTCTTCAGTGACTTGTCCAGCGCTAGGAACATTGTTTCCATTTCACTTTTTGTTAGGGGTTTGTCCTTACTTATTTGTTCCTCTTTATCTGATGTTACTGCCCCCCCTTCCATGTCCACCTATGTCTCTTCTTCCTCTCTTACTTCCTGGGACTCTGTAGATGCACTTATTTCGGGGGCTGTTTTATTTTTGTGTTCTCTTTTCCTTCTTGTCCCTCTTCTCCTTTATTTCGGTCTGCCATCCCTTAGTGATCTGTTTTTCTACTCCTGGATTATTTTCGCTTGACCCCAATGTTACATATTTAATCATGGGGCCAGGGCTTAGGCTTGTACGGGGTGATTTAGGGACCGCCCCCCCTCTTCCCGATCTCCCCCTCATACTGCCCATCATCTCGACGAGCTGCGTGAAGGAGAGGGGAGAAGAAAAAAAAAAAGAAGAGGAGAGACCAGGGACAAGGAGCAACGAGCAAGAAAATATAGTTTTCTGACTACACAGTATAGTACAGCAGCACCGTACAGTTCAATTCAATTCTATAGAGGCTGGTCTCGTTCTGTTTCTAGCTCAAGGTCACCTTTAAGACTTGCTATATGTTTCTTCTATGTACAATGCTTCCATATTGCTTCCATAATGTAGCGTAGATTACACATAAGAGAACCAAAAAAATGTCACTTATAATGCGCTGCTGTTACTCACGATCCTACTTAGAGTCAGTTCATTTGTTCCAGGTGAATTAAATAACAAGATAAGGGAAAAAAAAGAAAGAAAAAAAACAACTTCAAGATATCCAAAAGTCCTGTGCCAGAACCCCCAGTTAAATACAGATCAATGCAGCACAATGTTTGTGTAATTCTCATGGGGTATTCATCTTAATCTGGTTTTTCATCTAAGTTCAGTTGATTATTTCATGTGAGCTAAGTAGCACATTAGTATGTACATATAGTTAAGTTAAAGGCTTCGCAGAACTTCCAAAAAAACAAAACAAGTTTTAACAAGTCCCAAGAAAAACAAGTTTTATCTTCCTTTCCCTTCCTTTTTTCTGGGCTATAGTACTGGGGGAGGTACTCACTCTCACTCCCCTTTCCTATCTCCCCTTACCTGTGCTTCTGCTGTGGGGAATAAAATAGAGAAGGAAACGGTTGTTTAGCACTCTCACTATGTCTTAGTCTCCTATGCTCTCCTGTGCCGCTCTGTTGTTAGGCTGGTTGACAGTGTGCTGAAAGCACAGGGCTGGAGGACTTCCACAGTATCTCGGCTCTCGGCTCACGTCGGGTCCTCGGGTCCTCTGATCTCCTGTTCAGCGGCGATGTGAACCCAGTGCGCCTTGGTGACTAAAAGAGAGACCTTGAAAGTTCAATTGGAGCAAGAGACAAGAAAAGAATTCTACAGGATGAAAAAGGAGCGCTATATAGGTGGGAATAAACCAGGAAAATTTCTTGCAAAAATGTTAAAACATAAAAAGGCGTTAAACTTTATAGAAAAGATCAAAAACATAAGGGGTGAAATAGTGAACAAAACAGTAGATATAGCCGATGCATTCCATACATACTATAGTACCCTGTATGCAATCGGCAAAGACAACGCATATAAGGAGGAAAAAAGGAGATGGGAGAAAATTCTAAAATATTTAAATAATGCAAATCTGCCAAAGTTACAAAAAGAACGCCTGACAGCTTTAGAAATGGAGATCACACCAGAAGAAATAATAAGAGCACTTAAAGAAACGCCCAATGGAAAAAGCCCAGGACCTGACGGATTTACCATCAAATATTACAAAAAACTTCAAAAACTGCTGGTTCCGAGACTATGTGATTATTTTAATCAAATAGGAGAAGAGACAGAAATGAGACCAGAATCCCTGCTAGCACACATCACTATAATACCAAAACCTGGTAAAGATAAGACAATATGTTCCAACTATAGACCAATCGCATTACTAAATACGGACACCAAACTGTATGCAAAAATCCTAGCTACTAGACTCAAAGACCTAATGCCAGACTGGATTAATGCAGACCAAACTGGATTTGTACCAGGACGAGAAGGCCCTAAGGCCTCGTACACACGATCGGACATATCCGATGAAAACGGTCCGCGGACCATTTCCATCGGATATGTCCGATCTGGAGTTTGATCCGATGGCGTGTACACACCATCGGATCAAATTCCCCGCCGGCGGATGGCGCGGTGACGTGTCGGTGACGCGGCGGTGACGTTGACGCTACCACGTCACCGCTACGTCACGCACCAGGAAGTAAAACACTTCCGCCCATGCGCCGAATGCATTTGGCGGCGGCGCGGCGGCGGTGCGGGACGACATGTCTGCTGGTAAGTGTACTAACCAGCAGACATGTCGGGCGGACAGATTCCCACCGGATAGATTTCAAAGCATGCTTTGAAATCTGTCGGGTGGAGAAATCTGTCTGCTAGCCCATACACACGAGCGGACATATCCCCTCGTGTGTACGAGGCCTAAAGGCGATACTATTAATACAAAAAAATGATGCCGTAAAATCCCCAGTCTTACTGCTCTCAATCGACGCTGAGAAAGCGTTTGATAGGGTAGACTGGGGATTTATGGTAGAAACCCTTAAACACCTGGGGATTGGACCAAGATTTAGACGCTGGGTACAAAATCTATATAACAGACCAACTGCAATGGTGAAAGTCAATGGTAAAGTTTCCACCCCTTTCGAAATGTTTAATGGCACCAGACAGGGTTGCCCGCTCTCTCCGCTGCTATATATACTAGCACTTGAACCTTTTTTGACAACCTTACGAAACAACCCCAGAATAGAAGGTACAATAACAGGTGCAGAAGAACACAAAGTAGCAGCATACGCTGACGATATTTTAATGTTCATAACAAACCCAACTTCAACTTTACGGGAAATAGCTAAAGAAATAAAAAACTACGGAGAACTCTCTAATTTCAAAATAAACCCCAGAAAGACAGAAATACTGAATATTGGTGTGGGAAAAAAGGAAGAGATAGATCTACAAAAACAACAGTCATATACGTGGGTAGAGGAACTGAGCTACCTGGGGATCAAGTTGACACCTACAATGGAGGGCCTATTTCCTGCTAACTTCATTTCTTTGCTAAATGAGGTGAAAACAGATTTAAAAAAAAGGCTACTAAAGCCCTCACATGGATTGGAAGAATCAACGCCTTTAAGATGGTTAACTTGCCAAAAATAACATATAAATTCCAGACGTTGCCCATAAAAATCCCCCAAAGTTTCTTCAAGATCATGAAATCGATGCTGATAAAATATATCTGGAACAACAAAACCCCCAGGATAAACTTTAAAACACTCACAAGAAATAAAAAACGTGGTGGACTAGCAGCACCAAATATAGAGAGATATTATAAAGCTACTGTAATAGCACGAATGGTAGAATGGGGAAATAAACACAAAGAAAAAGATAAAAAATGGATACGAATAGAAAATAGTTTAAATAACACAGCACTATATAAAAATATATGGATACCTCACAAATACAGAGACCTGGGAAGAAAGGTACATGGAATAACCATGAACGCTTTTCGAATATGGGACACACTGCACAAACAGAACAACTGGATCTATAATTCACCTTTAATACCACTCACAAGTACTAATTTTTTTTTGCCGGGAAAAGCGACACGACTAGAAAATAAAATAGGGAACAGCACAAATAAAAGATATTATCGAAAGGGGAAAGATTAAACCATTCCAGAAGATAAAAGAAGAACTTGGATGGAACATCAATTAATGGGAATATTTACAACTCCAGCACTTGATAAAATCAATCCCTACACCAAAAAGAGAGGGAGGAAATCTAAATCAATTTGAAAAACTATATGCCACACAAACCCCAATAAAACATGTAACATCAAAAATATACCAAATACTGACAGACATTGAGTCACAAGGAAAACCGGAATTCATAAAAAAATGGGAACAAGAAATAAACAAAGAATTTGAAGATTTACAACTCGCAAGAATTACAGCATCAGTGCACAACTCTGCAACAGATATGAACACTATCGAGATGAATTATAAATGCATCACTAGATGGCATAGAACACCTGAAATAATGCATAAGCTAAACAAAGAAAACTCTTCGTTATGCTGGAGAGGTTGCGGACAGACGGGATCAACCCTGCATATCTGGTGGAACTGTCCCAAAATAATAGAATATTGGAGGGAAATCCAAGTGATTGCAAAAGAAATAACCCAGGAAGAATTAGAAAATAATATTTACACATGTCTGTTCCACGACATAAAAGGTCTCAGAAACAGAAGGAAAGAAACCCTCCTCCTGCAGTTAATAAATGCTGCTAAAGGACTAATCCCAAAGAACTGGCTAAATCCAAATAAACCAGACATAAAAGAGTGGTTCGCGCGAATAGATAATTATAACAAACTGGAATACTTAAGTAGTAGCGATAATAGCCAACTCGAAAAACATAACAGAAAATGGAAAAAAATGGGAGAATTATAAGGGGACGCAAGAATACATAACGAAAATGTCGGAATGAAAAAGAAGGGAAAAAAAAAGGAAAATTCTAGAAACAAACCACATTAGAAGGGGGGAGAGAGGGGAGGGGGGAGGGTAGACATGGAGGAAGTTAGGTAAGAGAGGAGGGAATAAAGGGAGAAAGTGCAGAATAAAAAAAGGGGATAATTTTAATAAATAAAAATAGAGGAATATACATAAGTGTGAAATTACCTTTAACGACAAAAAAATAAAAAAAGGTGGAAACAAAAATAAAATTAAAAATAAATGAATAAAACAGAAATTCACAAATGATGCATTACCGAAGTGGAGATGGCGGTTTCTCTCTACTTGTGAAAACACGAGTGACTCTCTGGATATGGTAAAGTCTGATGTGAAGAAAAAAAAATAATATATATTTATCGCTACACAGGGGTGTGCCATCAATTATTATAATTAAACTTCCACCTTCCACTATCTACACAGTTTAGTCCTCCACATACAGTTCACTTAGCACTAAAAAAATAAGGGATAGTTTTATAAAAAAAATATTTTACTACTAATTGCGGCGATCAGCGATTTTTTTCATGACTGCGACATTATGGCGGACACTTCGGACAATTTTGACACATTTTTGTGACAATTGTCATTTTCACAGCAAAAAATGCATTTAAATTGCATTGTTTACTGTGAAAATTACATTTGCAGTTTGGGAGTTAACCACAAGGGGGCGCTGTAGGATTTGTGTGTTCCCTGCGTGTGTTTAAAACTGTAGGGGGGTGTGGCTGTAGGTGTGACGTCATCGATCACGTCCCCCTATAACAGGGATGACGTGATCGATGCTGCGACCACAGTGAAGCACGGGGAAGCCGTGTTTACACACGGCTCTCCCCGTTCTTCAGCTCCGGGGACCGATCGCCGCACTCCAGCGGCGATCGGGTCCGCGAGTTCCGCGGTCCCGGTCCCGGAGCTTCGGACCGTATAAAACAGTATAAAACGCCAAATTTCCTTGCAAATAATGGTACCGTTTTCAGCACCTAAAATCAGCGATGCTCCATGGACAATACCAGGCTGAGGATCTTGTTTCTGCCCAATTGACATGCTACCATCGGTCAGTGTGTCCACCAAATCTGGTAAGAGAATCTCTTCTCTCTGACTGCCCTGGATTTTATGGTGGATTTTCCATTTGAGCCTTGAAGTGATATATCTCATCTCACATGTTCATCATAGCTGTATCACTGGACTATTTATGACATTTTGTTTTCAAACATCACTGTGGTGATTTTGGACTTATTTGCTGGTTTATTACTATATATACCATTATATGGTTTTTCACTTTTTATGTTATATGTACTTAGATATATGAGCTACACCTCCACATGAGAGTTGATCATAGTGTCTCCTTTCAGCACCGCATTTTTTATTCTTTTCTATGTCACAAATGAGGCGGTTGGTGGGCGGGTTGCAATTCCTTTGAATGTCAGCCAGCCGAGCACTGGCATTGTATGACAAGTTATGACACTATATTTTTTTTTTTACCAAAAACATGTAGCCCCCCCAGAAAAATCATTGATTAAAAAAAAATGCGTGAGGGTCCCCCAAAATTCAATTACCAGGCCCTTCAGGTCTGGTTTGGATATTAAGGGGAACCCTGCATCAAATGTAAAAAAAATTACGTGGGGGTTCCCCCAAATATCTACACCAGACCCTTCAGGGTCTGTAACCCCTCAAAGCACCATGTACCAATGTTAATGGGGACAAGGACCTCATCCCCACAACCCTTGCCCGGTGGTTGTGGGGGTCTGTGGGCATTGGGGTTAACAGAATCTGGAAGACCCCTTTAACAAAGCTGACCACAGATACCGGCCCCCCATGTGTATTGGTAATGAGGTACCCCTACCATTTCACAAAGAAAATGTAACAAATTGTAAAAAAAAACACAGACACCTTTGGGAAACAATGAGATGTCTGCAGCGCAGCGCATCACCTGTCTCCACCGGAGACACCCTGGAATGATGCGGCGGGAGCCAGTGACAGCTCATATGTTTTGTTTTTTTATAAAGGACTTTACCTGTGTTTTTTCTTTTACAATTTGTTACACTTTCTTTGTGAAATGGTAAGGGTACAATGTACCCCATTACCAATTCACATAGGGGGGGCGTGATCTTGGGGTCCCCTTTGTTAAACGGGTCTTCCAGATTCAGATAAGCCCCCGCCCGCAGACCCACACAACCACCGGGCAAGGGTTGTGGGGATGAGGCCCTTGTCACAGACCCCCAAAGCATCCTCCCCATGTTGAGGGCATGTGGCCTGGTACGGTTCAGGAGGGGGGGTGCTCTCTAGTCCCCCCCTCTTTTCCTGCGGCCTGCCAGGTTGTGTGCTCGGATAAAGGGTCTGGTATTGATTTTTGGGGGGAACTCCATGCCATTTTTTTTTTAAATGTGGGGTGGAGTTCCCCTTAAAGTCCATACCAGACCTGAAGGGTTTGGTAATTGAATTTGGGGGAACCCAACACAGGGAGCCCACAATTCATTATAGCCTTGAGTGGTTTAAAATGACTTTTTTTGCTTCAGAAATTACAGTTTGTTCAGGGACAGTTCTAAGCTTGGTAAACAAGCGCTGCTTTACAGGCATACTTTACACACCCCCTTTAAAGGAATATTTAACTTTTATTGTTTTACTTTAACCACTTAAGACCCGGACCAATATGCAGGTTAAGGACCTGGCAATTCATCGCTTTAACTGACAATTGCGCGGTCGTGTGACGTGGCTCCCAAACAAAATTGGCGTTTTTTCCCCCACAAATAGAGCTTTCTTTTGGTGGTATTTTTTTTAAAAATTCAATATTTTTTTACTTTTTGCTATAATAAATATCTCCAAAAAATATATATAATTTTTTTTTTTCATCAGTTTAGGCCGATACGTATTCTTCTACTTATTTTTGTTTAAAAAATCGAACTAAGCGTTTATTGATTGGTTTGTGCAAAAGTTATAGCGTTTACAAAATAGAGGATAGTTTTATGGCATTTTTATTAATTACATTTTTTTTTAATAGTAATGGCGGCGATCAGCGATTTTTTTGTGACTACGACATTATGGCGGACACATTGGACACTTGACACATTTTTGGGACCATTGTCATTTTCACAGCGAAAAGTGCTATAAAAATGCACTGATACTGTGAAAATGACAATGGTAGTGAAGGGATTAACCACTAGGGGGCACTGCGGGGTTAAGTGTGCCCTAAGGGAGTGATTCTTACTGTAGCGGGGCGGGGCTGGACGTGTGACATCACTGATTGTCGTTCCCTATAACAGAGAACAGACGTTCAGTGACACTGCCACAGAGAAGAACGGGGAAGGTGTGTTTACGGTCACCTCTCACCGTTCTTCAGCTCCTGTGACCTGATCGCGGCTGGGCTCTTAAAGGGCAACATACCTGCACGTGCCTGTGCACAGCCGTGCCATTCTGCTGACGTATATCAGTGTTAGGTGGTCCTTAAGTGGTTACGCATTATTAAAATCACTGCTCCCGAAAAAAATGCAATTTTTAAAACTCATCCCTAGTGTACACCAAAAAAGTATAGTAGAAACTGTTCACACTATATAAGAGAGTGTGTGTATCTATATATATATATATATATATATATATATATATCCACATAAAAGATAATGGACCAATATAACCAATAATCATGTTGAGCTATCAAAATAAAGTGCATGTGCACATCAAGTGATAGAACAAATTAATACTTAAAAGCAGGGCTTTTTTTCTGGGGGAACTTGGGGGAACTCAGTTCCACCACCTTTGGCTCAGACCCTTTGGTGCCTGCTCACCACAATCACTTGTAAACACAGAAGTCTGGTTTCTGTGTTTACAAGTGACAGCTTTGTAACCCCCTGAACTCTGCACTCTGTATGTAATGCAATTCTGGTATTTAATGCCCCTTTAAGACCCTTCTACTGTTTGTGAAATCTGAACGGGTCGTGGTTGAGTTCCTGTACCTATTTTCTTAGAAAAAAAGCTCTGCTTAAAAGCAAATACATCAAGGGTTAACACGTGCAAATTAATAAATATATAAAAAAAGACCTCAGAGATGGAGGTCTGGCTGCGCTTTTTGGAAATATCCCACTGGGATGCTATGATCTGGGATCAGGAGAGAGTTACCACACAGCCAAGGCAGTCCACATCAAACTCAGTATAGAATGAAAGCAAAGGAGGAACTCATAGGCCCCTTTCACACAGGTGCCTCCACTAAGTAGGAATCTGCTTGGTCAGCGGCAGATCTCTCCACTAGTCCACGCTGAGCAAGCGGATGACAGGTCCCTGTCTGCTCCACTATATAGAGCGGACACGATCTCCTGTTCAGCGGCGATGTGAACCCAGTGCGCCTTGGTGACTAAAAGAGAGACCTTGAAAGTTCAATTGGAGCAAGAGACAAGAAAAGAATTCTACAGGATGAAAAAGGAGCGCTATATAGGTGGGAATAAACCAGGAAAATTTCTTGCAAAAATGTTAAAACATAAAAAGGCGTTAAACTTTATAGAAAAGATCAAAAACATAAGGGGTGAAATAGTGAACAAAACAGTAGATATAGCCGATGCATTCCATACATACTATAGTACCCTGTATGCAATCGGCAAAGACAACGCATATAAGGAGGAAAAAAGGAGATGGGAGAAAATTCTAAAATATTTAAATAATGCAAATCTGCCAAAGTTACAAAAAGAACGCCTGACAGCTTTAGAAATGGAGATCACACCAGAAGAAATAATAAGAGCACTTAAAGAAACGCCCAATGGAAAAAGCCCAGGACCTGACGGATTTACCATCAAATATTACAAAAAACTTCAAAAACTGCTGGTTCCGAGACTATGTGATTATTTTAATCAAATAGGAGAAGAGACAGAAATGAGACCAGAATCCCTGCTAGCACACATCACTATAATACCAAAACCTGGTAAAGATAAGACAATATGTTCCAACTATAGACCAATCGCATTACTAAATACGGACACCAAACTGTATGCAAAAATCCTAGCTACTAGACTCAAAGACCTAATGCCAGACTGGATTAATGCAGACCAAACTGGATTTGTACCAGGACGAGAAGGCCCTAAGGCCTCGTACACACGATCGGACATATCCGATGAAAACGGTCCGCGGACCATTTCCATCGGATATGTCCGATCTGGAGTTTGATCCGATGGCGTGTACACACCATCGGATCAAATTCCCCGCCGGCGGATGGCGCGGTGACGTGTCGGTGACGCGGCGGTGACGTTGACGCTACCACGTCACCGCTACGTCACGCACCAGGAAGTAAAACACTTCCGCGCATGCGCCGAATGCATTCGGCGGCGGCGCGGCGGCGGTGCGGGACGACATGTCTGCTGGTAAGTGTACTAACCAGCAGACATGTCGGGCGGACAGATTCCCACCGGATAGATTTCAAAGCATGCTTTGAAATCTGTCGGGTGGAGAAATCTGTCCGCTAGCCCATACACACGAGCGGACATATCCCCTCGTGTGTACGAGGCCTAAAGGCGATACTATTAATACAAAAAAATGATGCCGTAAAATCCCCAGTCTTACTGCTCTCAATCGACGCTGAGAAAGCGTTTGATAGGGTAGACTGGGGATTTATGGTAGAAACCCTTAAACACCTGGGGATTGGACCAAGATTTAGACGCTGGGTACAAAATCTATATAACAGACCAACTGCAATGGTGAAAGTCAATAGTAAAGTTTCCACCCCTTTCGAAATGTTTAATGGCACCAGACAGGGTTGCCCGCTCTCTCCGCTGCTATATATACTAGCACTTGAACCTTTTTTGACAACCTTACGAAACAACCCCAGAATAGAAGGTACAATAACAGGTGCAGAAGAACACAAAGTAGCAGCATACGCTGACGATATTTTAATGTTCATAACAAACCCAACTTCTACTTTACGGGAAATAGCTAAAGAAATAAAAAACTACGGAGAACTCTCTAATTTCAAAATAAACCCCAGAAAGACAGAAATACTGAATATTGGTGTGGGAAAAAAGGAAGAGATAGATCTACAAAAACAACAGTCATATACGTGGGTAGAGGAACTGAGCTACCTGGGGATCAAGTTGACACCTACAATGGAGGGCCTATTTCCTGCTAACTTCATTCCTTTGCTAAATGAGGTGAAAACAGATTAAAAAAAAAGGCTACTAAAGCCCTCACATGGATTGGAAGAATCAACGCCTTTAAGATGGTTAACTTGCCAAAAATAACATATAAATTCCAGACGTTGCCCATAAAAATCCCCCAAAGTTTCTTCAAGATCATGAAATCGATGCTGATAAAATATATCTGGAACAACAAAACCCCCAGGATAAACTTTAAAACACTCACAAGAAATAAAAAACGTGGTGGACTAGCAGCACCAAATATAGAGAGATATTATAAAGCTACTGTAATAGCACGAATGGTAGAATGGGGAAATAAACACAAAGAAAAAGATAAAAAATGGATACGAATAGAAAATAGTTTAAATAACACAGCACTATATAAAAATATATGGATACCTCACAAATACAGAGACCTGGGAAGAAAGGTACATGGAATAACCATGAACGCTTTTCGAATATGGGACACACTGCACAAACAGAACAACTGGATCTATAATTCACCTTTAATACCACTCACAAGTACTAATTTTTTTTTGCCGGGAAAAGCGACACGACTAGAAAATAAAATAGGGAACAGCACAAATAAAAGATATTATCGAAAGGGGAAAGATTAAACCATTCCAGAAGATAAAAGAAGAACTTGGATGGAACATCAATTAATGGGAATATTTACAACTCCAGCACTTGATAAAATCAATCCCTACACCAAAAAGAGAGGGAGGAAATCTAAATCAATTTGAAAAACTATATGCCACACAAACCCCAATAAAACATGTAACATCAAAAATATACCAAATACTGACAGACATTGAGTCACAAGGAAAACCGGAATTCATAAAAAAATGGGAACAAGAAATAAACAAAGAATTTGAAGATTTACAACTCGCAAGAATTACAGCATCAGTGCACAACTCTGCAACAGATATGAACACTATCGAGATGAATTATAAATGCATCACTAGATGGCATAGAACACCTGAAATAATGCATAAGCTAAACAAAGAAAACTCTTCGTTATGCTGGAGAGGTTGCGGACAGACGGGATCAACCCTGCATATCTGGTGGAACTGTCCCAAAATAATAGAATATTGGAAGGAAATCCAAGTGATTGCAAAAGAAATAACCCAGGAAGAATTAGAAAATAATATTTACACATGTCTGTTCCACGACATAAAAGGTCTCAGAAACAGAAGGAAAGAAACCCTCCTCCTGCAGTTAATAAATGCTGCTAAAGGACTAATC
Organism: Rana kukunoris; assembly: GCA_029574335.1. NCBI lineage: Eukaryota > Metazoa > Chordata > Amphibia > Anura > Ranidae > Rana > Rana kukunoris. The sequence continues at coordinate 43,414 of JAJQKJ010001737.1, forward strand.
CCAAAGAACTGGCTAAATCCAAATAAACCAGACATAAAAGAGTGGTTCGCGCGAATAGATAATTATAACAAACTGGAATAATTAAGTAGTAGCGATAATAGCCAACTTTGAAAAACATAACAGAAAATGGAAAAAATGGGAGAATTATAAGGGGACGCAAGAATACATAACGAAAATGTCGGAATGAAAAAGAAGGGAAAAAAAAAGGAAAATTCTATAAACAAACCACATTAGAAGGGGGGAGAGAGGGGAGGGGGGGAGGGTAGACATGGAGGAAGTTAGGTAAGAGAGGAGGGAATAAAGGGAGAAAGTGCAGAATAAAAAAAGGGGATAATTTTAATAAATAAAAATAGAGGAATATACATAAGTGTGAAATTACCTTTAACGACAAAAAAATAAAAAAAGGTGGAAACAAAAATAAAATTAAAAATAAATAAATAAAACAGAAATTCACAAATGATGCATTACCGAAGTGGAGATGGCGGTTTCTCTCTACTTGTGAAAACACGAGTGACTCTCTGGATATGGTAAAGTCTGATGTGAAGAAAAAAAAATAATATATATTTATCGCTACACAGGGGTGTGCCATCAATTATTATAATTAAACTCCCACCTTCCACTATCTACACAGTTTAGTCCTCCACATACAGTTCACTTAGCACTAATAATTTTTTCTAACCAACACCTCTCTGAAATTATCCAGATCACTTTAACCACTTAAGACCCGGACCAAAATGCAGGTAAAGGACCTTGCCCCTTTTCGCGATTCGGCACTGCGTCATTTTAACTGACAATTGCGCGGTCGTGCGACGTGGCTCCCAAACAAAATTGGCGTCCTTTTTTCCCCACAAATAGAGCTTTCTTTTGGTGGTATTTGATCACCTCTGCGGTTTTTATTTTTTGCGCTATAAACAAAAATAGAGGGTGATACATATTCTTCTACCTATTTTTGGTAAAAAAAATCGCAATAAGCTTTTATCGGTTGGTTTTCGCAAAATTTATAGCGTTTACAAAATAAGGGATAGTTTTATAAAAAAAAAAAAATTACTACTAATTGCGGCGATCAGCGATTTTTTTCATGACTGCGACATTATGGCGGACACTTCGGACAATTTTGACACATTTTTGTGACAATTGTCATTTTCACAGCAAAAAATGCATTTAAATTGCATTGTTTACTGTGAAAATTACATTTGCAGTTTGGGAGTTAACCACAAGGGGGCGCTGTAGGATTTGTGTGTTCCCTGCGTGTGTTTAAAACTGTAGGGGGGTGTGGCTGTAGGTGTGACGTCATCGATCACGTCCCCCTATAACAGGGATGACGTGATCGATGCTGCGGCCACAGTGAAGCACGGGGAAGCCGTGTTTACACACGGCTCTCCCCGTTCTTCAGCTCCGGGGACCGATCGCCGCACTCCAGCGGCGATCGGGTCCGCAAATTCCGCGGTCCCGGTCCCGGAGCTTCGGACCGTATAAAACAGTATAAAACGCCAAATTTCCTTGCAAATAATGGTACCGTTTTCAGCACCTAAAATCAGCGATGCTCCATGGACAATACCAGGCTGAGGATCTTGTTTCTGCCCAATTGACATGCTACCATCGGTCAGTGTGTCCACCAAATCTGGTAAGAGAATCTCTTCTCTCTGACTGCCCTGGATTTTATGGTGGATTTTCCATTTGAGCCTTGAAGTGATATATCTCATCTCACATGTTCATCATAGCTGTATCACTGGACTATTTATGACATTTTGTTTTCAAACATCACTGTGGTGATTTTGGACTTATTTGCTGGTTTATTACTAAATATACACCATTATATGGTTTTTCACTTTTTATGTTATATGTACTTAGATATATGAGCTACACCTCCACATGAGAGTTGATCATAGTGTCTCCGTTCAGCACCGCATTTTTTATTCTTTTCTATGTCACAAATGAGGCGGTTGGTGGGCGGGTTGCAATTCCTTTGAATGTCAGCCAGCCGAGCACTGGCATTGTATGACAAGTTATGACACTATGGGGCAGATTCACGTAGATCGGCGCATTATCATTCCGGCGTAGCGCACCACTTTTCCGTTAGACTTGCGCAATCTAGCCGCGTAATCCGGCGATTCACGTAGCTTTTACGCAAGAGCTTGCGCAAACGTAAGGTTTTTTCCGGAGGCGTAAGGAGGAGTAATACAAATTGGGAGGGACGTGGGCGTGTTACATTGAAATGAGCCGTGACCCCATGCAAATGAAGGGCCGGCCGACTCGCGCATGCGCGCGTGAAGGAAACCATGTCAGCTCCGTTGTGCGCATGCTCACAACTCGGGAGCGGCGCAATCATTGAAATTGGAAATGGACTAGGGCAACGTTGTGAACTACGCAGACAGCATAAATAGACACACACAAACGCCCTTCCATTGCAAAAGTACATCCCTTTGTGTCCCTTCCCATTGAATCAAGTGCTTTTGCTCTGTTGTTCGTTAGAGTGTGTTTTGTACAGTAGTTGTGAGATTAGTGTTCTGTGTGATCTTGTGCTTGTTGGTAGTTTTGTGAAAGTGTATTTTGATAAGTGTTTGAGACTGTTTGTTTGATTGATATATTTCTGAGCGTTTGTTTTCTTGCTTTTTTTTTTCATCTGATTTTTTTGTGTGTGTTTCTTGCTGAGTGCTAGTGTGATTTTTGGCTGTTCTTTTTCTCTTTGTGTGTGTTCTTGTCTGATTGGTTGTGCTTGTATTTGTGACAGATTTTTGGTGACTGCTAGTGAGTTTGTTTGGAAGTATGACTGAGAGAAAAAGAAAGCTCAATTTTACTGTGGGGGAAAAAAGAATTCTTGCCCGGGCCATTACCGACTATGGGCGTTTTCTCCACGGCCCGCAGAGTGCAACCACCACCCCGGCCAGGAGGAGGGAGATCTTGGATATGATCACAGAGCAGGTCAATTCATCGGGGGAGGGGGAGACACGGACCCGCTCTGGGATAGAAAAGAAAATAAATGACCTCCGGCGTGAGGTGAAAAAAAAACTGGCCGCAATAAATGCCCATGCCAGGGGCACAGGAGGGGGCCCACCATGCCGGGTTAGATTTTCAGAGACGGAGCGTGTGGTGGCCCTGACCTTTCACCGGCATGAAGTGGAGGGCCTGCCAGGCTTTGACACAAGTCCGGTCCCCGCGGTGCCAGGTAAGGTTTTTATTTCTCTCAGGTGTGTAGCATGTGTGGGGGAGGGGGTGAAAGGGAATATGTGGCAAGTGTGTGGATCCTCCAACCTGTGAATGTTTTGTGTCATCCACAGCTGTGCAGGAGGGTGCAGGGCCATCTGAAGACGGGGTATCCTCGGTTAGGGGTTGATTTTCTGGTTGGGGGGTCAGATCATCACGTAGCTCAACCTGCAGGCCCTTCCTCACTGCGAGATTGTGTAGCATGCAACATGCAGCGATGATATGGCACACGAAGTTTGGGGAATACAACAGTGTACCCCCAGACTTATCCAGGCATCGGAAACGTGACTTCAGGAGGCCAAAGGTGCGCTCCACCACTGCACGGGTTTTGATGTGTGCTTCATTGTATCGTTCCTCTCCTGGGGTTTGGGGGTTCCGGATAGGAGTCATGAGATGGGGTCCCAGTGCATATGCAGAGTCACCTGTAAAGGAAAAGACAGGAGAATGTTAGTCATGCATGTGCCACTTCTGTTGTGCATCACGGGAGGGGATAGTCATGCCTGACTCCCATGTCACTCACCAACCAGCCAGGTGTTCCCATACACGTTCTGTTCGAATTCTGTTCGGATGTGGCTTTGATTGTAGATGTAGCTGTCATGGCTGGACCCTGGGTGTTTGGCACGGACGTGCCATATGAGGCCTTGGGCATCAACTATCACCTGTACGTTGATGGAGTGCCAATTCTTCCGATTGCGGTACATGTGCTCGGTCTCATGGGGGGGCTGGAGTGCCACATGTGTGCAATCTATGGCCCCGATGGTGCGTGGGAATCTGGCAATTCGGTAGAAATCTGCCATTGCCTTGATTCGAAGCTCCTCAGTGGTGGGTTTGATGATTTGGTTGGCCAAGCGTGTGAGGATTGCAGGGACAACCTGGTGCACACATCTGCTCATGGAGGATTGTGACATCCCAGCCACCACTCCACTTGTACGCTGAAAAGAGCCACTGGCAAGGAAATGGAGTGTTGCCAGGACCTTCACCAGTGGCTGCACTGCATGTGAGCGTTGTGTTGGGCTGGTGATGTCCTCATGCAGGGTTGTGGTTAATTCCAGGATGGCATGAGGGGGGAATCTGAAGATGCGAAAGACCTCTGAATCATTCATGCCAAACAGGTGTATGCGGGTGCGGTATACCCTCTCCCGTGCCATCCTCCGTGCCCTCCTCCTTCTTTGGTCATCTATATTCACTAGTGCAGCTATGAGCGACGATGCCCCTAGCATGTTGGCAGTCAAATTGTAGTGCAACACGTGTGTGTGGTCTGCTCCTCAATAACGGTGTTGCTTTATCTGACAATTAGACTTTTTTTCAAAAGTTAGATCAGCTTTTATGTGCTCTAACTTTAGACAGGACATTTTGCAGTTGCGCACATCGCGTAGCCTGCGCAGCAACTGCGTTTTTTTGTGGATCCCCGTAACTCCCTCATTAGCATATTTGACTAGCAAATCAATGGTGTGTCTAGCGCAGTTTTGCGCGAAGGGAAGCGAATGTCTAACTCAATTACGCCGGACCAAAAAACGTAGATTTCTGGCGTATATTGTTTTGTGAATCGCGTCCAACTATACGCACGCGCACATTTAGACTTACGCACGCGCAACAGCAGTTGCGCACGCGTAATCGCTCTGTGAATCTGGGCCAATATTTTTTTTTTTTTACCAAAAACATGTAGCCCCCCCAGAAAAATCATTGATTAAAAAAAAAATGCGTGAGGGTCCCCCAAAATTCAATTACCAGGCCCTTCAGGTCTGGTATGGATATTAAGGGGAACCCTGCATCAAATGTAAAAAAAATTACGTGGGGGTTCCCCCAAATATCTACACCAGACCCTTCAGGGTCTGTAACCCCTCAAAGCACCATGTACCAATGTTAATGGGGACAAGGACCTCATCCCCACAACCCTTGCCCGGTGGTTGTGGGGGTCTGTGGGCATTGGGGTTAACAGAATCTGGAAGACCCCTTTAACAAAGCTGACCACAGATACCGGCCCCCCATGTGTATTGGTAATGAGGTACCCCTACCATTTCACAAAGAAAATGTAACAAATTGTAAAAAAAAACACAGACACCTTTGGGAAACAATGAGATGTCTGCAGCGCAGCACATCACCTGTCTCCACCGGAGACACCCTGGAATGATGCGGCGGGAGCCAGTGACAGCTCATATGTTTTTTTTTTTTATAAAGGACTTTACCTGTGTTTTTTCTTTTACAATTTGTTACACTTTCTTTGTGAAATGGTAAGGGTACAATGTACCCCATTACCAATTCACATAGGGGGGGCGTGATCTTGGGGTCCCCTTTGTTAAACGGGTCTTCCAGATTCAGATAAGCCCCCGCCCGCAGACCCACACAACCACCGGGCAAGGGTTGTGGGGATGAGGCCCTTGTCACAGACCCCCAAAGCATCCTCCCCATGTTGAGGGCATGTGGCCTGGTACGGTTCAGGAGGGGGGGTGCTCTCTAGTCCCCCCCTCTTTTCCTGCGGCCTGCCAGGTTGTGTGCTCGGATAAAGGGTCTGGTATTGATTTTTGGGGGGAACTCCATGCCATTTTTTTTTTAAATGTGGGGTGGAGTTCCCCTTAAAGTCCATACCAGACCTGAAGGGTTTGGTAATTGAATTTGGGGGAACCCAACACAGGGAGCCCACAATTCATTATAGCCTTGAGTGGTTTAAAATGACTTTTTTTGCTTCAGAAATTACAGTTTGTTCAGAGACAGTTCTAAGCTTGGCAAACAAGCGCTGCTTTACAGGCATACTTTACACACCCCCTTTAAAGGAATATTTAACTTTTATTGTTTTACTTTAACCACTTAAGACCCGGACCAATATGCAGGTTAAGGACCTGGCAATTCATCGCTTTAACTGACAATTGCGCGGTCGTGCGACGTGGCTCCCAAACAAAATTGGCGTTTTTTCCCCCACAAATAGAGCTTTCTTTTGGTGGTATTTTTTTTAAAAATTCAATATTTTTTTACTTTTTGCTATAATAAATATCCCCAAAAAATATATATAATTTTTTTTTTTCATCAGTTTAGGCCGATACGTATTCTTCTACTTATTTTTGTTTAAAAAATCGAACTAAGCGTTTATTGATTGGTTTGTGCAAAAGTTATAGCGTTTACAAAATAGAGGATAGTTTTATGGCATTTTTATTAATTACATTTTTTTTTAATAGTAATGGCGGCGATCAGCGATTTTTTTGTGACTACGACATTATGGCGGACACATTGGACACTTGACACATTTTTGGGACCATTGTCATTTTCACAGCGAAAAGTGCTATAAAAATGCACTGATACTGTGAAAATGACAATGGTAGTGAAGGGATTAACCACTAGGGGGCACTGCGGGGTTAAGTGTGCCCTAAGGGAGTGATTCTTACTGTAGCGGGGCGGGGCTGGACGTGTGACATCACTGATTGTCGTTCCCTATAACAGAGAACAGACGTTCAGTGACACTGCCACAGAGAAGAACGGGGAAGGTGTGTTTACGGTCACCTCTCACCGTTCTTCAGCTCCTGTGACCTGATCGCGGCTGGGCTCTTAAAGGGCAACATACCTGCACGTGCCTGTGCACAGCCGTGCCATTCTGCTGACGTATATCAGTGTTAGGTGGTCCTTAAGTGGTTACGCATTATTAAAATCACTGCTCCCGAAAAAAATGCAATTTTTAAAATATCATCCCTAGTGTACACCAAAAAAGTATAGTAGAAACTGTTCACACTATATAAGAGAGTGTGTGTATATATATATATATATATATATATATATATATATATCCACATAAAAGATAATGGACCAATATAACCAATAATCATGTTGAGCTATCAAAATAAAGTGCATGTGCACATCAAGTGATAGAACAAATTAATACTTAAAAGCAGGGCTTTTTTTCTGGGGGAACTTGGGGGAACTCAGTTCCACCACCTTTGGCTCAGACCCTTTGGTGCCTGCTCACCACAATCACTTGTAAACACAGAAGTCTGGTTTCTGTGTTTACAAGTGACAGCTTTGTAACCCCCTGAACTCTGCACTCTGTATGTAATGCAATTCTGGTATTTAATGCCCCTTTAAGACCCTTCTACTGTTTGTGAAATCTGAACGGGTCGTGGTTGAGTTCCTGTACCTATTTTCTTAGAAAAAAAGCTCTGCTTAAAAGCAAATACATCAAGGGTTAACACGTGCAAATTAATAAATATATAAAAAAAGACCTCAGAGATGGAGGTCTGGCTGCGCTTTTTGGAAATATCCCACTGGGATGCTATGATCTGGGATCAGGAGAGAGTTACCACACAGCCAAGGCAGTCCACATCAAACTCAGTATAGAATGAAAGCAAAGAGGAACTCATAGGCCCCTTTCACACAGGTGCCTCCACTAAGTAGGAATCTGCTTGGTCAGCGGCGGATCTCTCCACTAGTCCACGCTGAGCAAGCGGATGACAGGTCCCTGTCTGCTCCACTATATAGAGCGGACACGGACACAGTCCCGCTCTCCTCTATGGAGAAATCGGATGGAAACGGACCGCATGTCCATTTCTATCCTAAGCCATCCAATACAATCCACCAGACTGATGGGAAATAGGACCACCAACTGTCTGTTTTTGGCAGACAGGATTGGATGGACATGTATCCACTGACATCCACCACGCCATAAAAGAGACTGAAGGGTCCGATCAGGGCCGCCTGAAAAAACTGACAGACGGACCTGATCAGACAGCTTGTGTGAAGGGGCCTTATAGTGTAGTAGTTTAAAACGTCACAGTTTAATAACGGTAAAACTACTTACATTAATCAGTTTATTGTAAGTTTAAACTGTTTTTAAGTAGCTTTACCTGTAAAAAATGCTGAAGTTTTAAACTACTATATAATGAGTTCTTTCTTTGCTTTCATTCTGTACTGAGTTTGATGTGGACTGCCTTGAATGTGTGGCTGTGTGGCTGTGTGGCTGTGTGGCAACTCTCTCCTGATCCCAGGTCACGGAATCCAACCATCCCAATGGGATATTTACATAAAGTGCAGCCAGACCTCCATCTCTGAGGTCTTACCAGCTGGGGTGTGCACCTGTTAAAAATGAAAAGGAGAAAAATTGCGCTAATTACAGTCCAAATATATGATATATGTAATTGATTCAATGTTTGCACAGATGGAAAATAAGTTTGACATACACCCAGTGTCTGAATTACAAGAGAGTGCACCATCACCTTGTGGAAAACATGCTTACCAGATAGTAAGACAAGTGAGCAGGTGATTATCATACCCAAAAGAAAAGATACATATACCATAGCGTAATATTGTCACAATATTTGAATGTATAATATATGCAATTGCACTTACAGTATAAAAACCACAAAATGCGTAGAAAAAACACCCAGTGAATAAATCACAGTCGAGTGCACCGCCATCACACAGAGAGCCTTCTTACCAGATGACAAATTGGAAATGCAGAACCAGCAATAAGCAGGTGGCTTGAACCCAGCCTAGGCATTTTCTTTTGCAGGAAGACACGAACTGCAATGTAGTTGTTATAAGCTTCATATCACAGGTTAGTATTGGCAGGTCCCGGTCAGAACAGGCCAGCGGCTTGCTGTCAGTCCCAGAACCCTCGGGGTGTGCACCTGGCAGTGAAGAGTGGTTTACTCACATTGGATTACTAGATTTTGATTTCACATATATCTACGTATAGGCTTTTTGCAATGAGCACTTTTTCTTCATGATGGATTTTCTTTGGACTTTTTTACATATTTTTGAATGTTAACCCTTGATGTATTTGTTTTTAAGTATTCATTTGTTATACCACTTGATTGGATGATAATTTGATGTGCACATGCACTTTATTTTGATAGCGCAACACGATTATTGATAATATTCCAAAAACAAAAATGTCATACTTCTAGTTATGTTTAGAGTGGGTAAAGGAGCATGGTTAAATAAAGTCTAAGCCTGCATATTGTATACACTTTACATTGTATACACTTTACACAAATTGAAATACTTAAACCCACAACATGCTCCATAATTACTATGCTATGAGTAAAAGTATAACTTACATAAAATGGAAGAAAACAATTCCCCATGGGATCGGTGGATGAAAACGACATCAATTGTGAAGATGACAGGAGGAAAAAACTTCCAGTGTTTGTGGTCAGTGGGTGGAAGATATTATCATAATCAGTGGTCAGTAAAAAGAAAAAGTGTCTGGAGTCAATAACCAGTGGGAAAACAAAATGCTTGTAGTTGGTAGTCAGTGGGAAGAAAAGAATACCCGATAATAATGTTTGTGGGAGAAGCAATGCCTGACATTGGTGGTCAGTGGAAGGAAAAACAAAAAAACAAAAAAAGATGCATTTGTGTCAGTGGAGTGTGGTGGGGGCATCAAAGCTCAATAGGGATTGGAGGGAAACAGTTTTGCTAACCATGTGGTTGGGGGAACAATAGTGCCCAGTAGGGATTGGGAGTAGAACAATAATTCCCAAGAGGAATTGGAGGAACAATAGTGCCAAAAGGGAGGAAGGGAGAGACAATGGTGCCAAAAGGGATGAACAATAGTGCACTGTGGGGCAGGGGGGGGCAATAGTGTGTTTTGTGGAGGAACAATACCAAGTGGAGAGTGGTGAAGAAAAATAATGCCAAATGGGTTGGATAGCAATAGTGCCCACATGGTGGAAGGAAGGAAAAATAGTGCCCAGTGGGGGGTGCAGGTGAACACTGCTGTTAGTGGAATACACAAAGCAATCTGTATGTTCCACTGCTGGTCTTTCCTTCCCCCCTCCTGCTGCTGGGTCTACTCAGACTCTCTCTGTCAGAAAATCACTCCACATCAAGGAGTCTACATAGGGCTGAAGCCATGCACCCAAAACCTGGACTCCAGGATGCTTTTTATGTCTATAAAAAAAATCTGCGGTATGCAACGTCCTCACAGTATAGCAAAGGCAACTGCTCTGTAATAGATTAATTTAATATTAACATATTCACCATATGCTCAATGTTTTCTTTTTGAAAGGAAAGAATCTCTCTGATCCAGACTCAACCAGATGGTCCAACTTCTCATGCCTTTAGGGAAGAAATTCAGGAGAGATGACACATAACGTAAGGTTTTCATGAATCTGAGACAGTAAATAATGTAAGACAAAAAAGATCAGTTGTTTGTGCTGTTACAGTTGGCTTACTGCCCTTATAGAAATATGAAACTCGGCTCACATTGACTTAGCCATGGAACCATGAACTGTGTGGTAGAACAGGTGACACATTCAATTAACCTACACCATGGTAAGATGAACTTTCACTCTGATTTAAATGGCAAAATTGGCGCAGAAAGCAATTATCTGCATTATTCAACACATTGGTTACCTTTCCTACTTGCCTCTTGATAAAGACCATGACAGCTGGTTAAAGCTTGTTATGTTAAAGTTGTAAAGAAGTAAGTCTGTTTTATCATGCATGTATTTCTTTACCTTATATGCCACTGACACGCCGGGGGAGATTTACTAAAACTTCTTTCTTACATCCATGGAGCTGCAGGTGCCTGGTACAGTCTGCTATACAAGAAAATGGCTGAACGCAGCCATACTCTTTGTGATGGTATTGTGCCCTGCTTTACTGTTAAAAAGATTCTCATCCACGCAAGTTGAGGGGCTCCCGGGTGCTTGTTAAACAGTTTTTTAAGTTTATTCAGTGGTCAGTAAAACCCAGTTTGAGACTGAGTTTACAGTCAATGATGGGGTACTGGAGATTATTGAAAATGAAAAGCTGAACAAAAAGTTGCAGGTGATAAGCTGAGGGTGGGAGTTTCTTGTACTAAGCCTGCAAATAATGGCCAGAGTGTAAAGTCTCCTTGAAAACTTCCCCAGAGATTTTTTTTATTATTATTATTTTGTGTAACTTTTTTTCCTTCCATTTGAATCACAGTGCAGCTTCTGGTCTGATAAATGCAAGTATCTGTTCAGCAAACAGAAGCACAGTTTTAACCTCACTTCCTGTTCAGCTGTGTGACAGGAAGTGAAGCCAATTTTAAGAAAGGGGACACAAAGCCCAACCTAAAAACACAAGCAGGGGTTCTAACACTCACTTGGCTTCCCTCAAACACCCACAATTAGAATAGTATTGTCTTGTGCTAGATTCAAGCACAGTGCTGTAAATCAGCATTTCAAGCCTGCCCACCAATACACCACCCCCCCCCCCCCAACAGGCCTTGTTTGCAGGTTTTCCTTTATCTTGCACATGTGCTTTAAAAGTTGGTCATCAATTCTAGGAAACAATACTTACCGCTTTGTCTTTCCTTTTCTGGTGACTAAACATGGCATCAAACATTTCATGCATACACACCAGCAAAGACGTTTAGAGACAAATCACACTTGATGGTTTAGGCCCAAACTATTTCAGCTGCAGCTGTTAAAATCCGTAGCATGAAAAAATATCACAAAACAAACTTCAAAATTTGAAAGTAATTTTATTGGTCCACAAAACAAGGAAAGCAAAACAAACAATTAAAAATAAACACACAAACAAAAAAACCCCATAAAAAACAAAAATAGACCTAGATTTATTTCAGACAGTAATTAGAATATGCTTTTGAAATAACAGGATAGACCCACAGGATTAAAACATTAGTCATTAACGTCTTGAGAAACATTTTGCTAAATTATGCAGCAGACCAAAATAAAGGGATTTTTAAATACAGCTTACCTGTAAAATCATTTTCTTGGAGTACATCACGGGACACAGAGCGGCATATTCATTACTATATGGGTTATATGGAGTACCTTCAGGTGTGGACACTGGCAATCTCAAACACGAAGTCCCCTCCCTATATAACCCCCTCCCCTAGAGGGAGTCCCTCAGTTTTGTAGCAAGCAGTATGCCTCCCAAAAATGTTCCCCAAAAGAGGGGTGGGAGCTCTGTGTCCCGTGATGTACTCCAAGAAAAGGATTTTACAGGTAAGCTGTATTTAAAAATCCCTTTTTCTTTCTCGTACATCACGGGACACAGAGCGGCATATTCATTACTATATGGGATGTCCGAAAGCAATGCTTTAATGAGGGGAGGGAGACATCTTCTCAAAAGGGATTTAATTTAGAGGTATACTCAAATAATAATAATAAATCCAACTTAGTCAAGAAAAAACTTTTTTTTTTTTTTTCTTTTTTACACCCAAGGGTGCCCCTGATCCCGAGGATCTTAAACCGCAGCCTGTAGTACTGCCTGCCCAAAGGCTGAATCCGCATTCCTTCTCACGTCTAGTTGATAAAACCTTGTAAACGTGTGGACTGATGACCACGTCGCCGCCTTGCATATCTGAGCCATAGAGATCTGATGGTGTGCTGCCCAGGAGGCGCCCATGGCCCTGGTAGAATGGGCCTTTACCGACAAAGGAGGAGGCAACCTCTTCAAACCGTAGGCCTGAATGATTAATTGTCTAATCCATCTCGAGATGGTGGATTTTGCAGCTGCCTGCCCCTTCTTGGGGCCATCTGGTAGAACGAACAACACATCTGTTTTCCGGATCTTTTCTGTAGCTTTAAGATAGGCCTTCATGGCCCGGACAATATCCAAGGTATGCAGCAACCCCTCCTTTCTAGATGTGGGTTTCGGAAAGAAGGATGGAAGTACCAAATCCTGGTTCAAGTGAAAATTGGATATAACCTTTGGTAGAAAGGCAGGATGGGGCCGGAGAACTGCCCTGTCCTTATGTAGAATGAGATATGGTTCCTTACACTATAAGGCTGCCAACTCTGACACTCTCCTGGCCGAAACTATGGCGACCAAGAATACCAACTTTCTTGTCAGTAAAACTAAAGGAATCTCAGTCAACGGCTCAAAGGGTTGTTTCTGTAGAGTGGACAGGACAAGATTTAAGTCCCATGGACAAATTGGTGACTTGACAGGAGGAATAATACGCAAGACCCCTTGCATGAAGGTCTTTACCAGCGAGTGGGTGGCCAGCGGCCTCTGAAACCACACTGACAGAGCTGAAATCTGTCCCTTGATTGTGCTTAAAGCCAGGCCTTTATCCACTCCTAGCTGGAGAAAACCTAACACCCTATCAATGGTATATTTGCGGGAATTCCATCTTTTGGATTCACACCAGCCTACATAGTTCCTCCACACCCTGTAATAAATCACCCTGGAGGCCGGCTTTCTAGCCCTAATCAGGGTAAGAATTACCTGCCTAGACAGACCTCTACCCCTGAGAATCAGGGATTCAACCTCCAGGCCGTCAAATTTAGACGCTGTAATGTAGGGTGGAGGATCGGGCCTTGTGAGAGTAGGTCTGGTCGTAGAGGAAGAGTCCAAGGGTCTCCCACTGCCATCCTCAGGACTAGTGAGTACCATGTCCTCCGGGGCCAAGCTGGAGCTACTAGAATGACTGGCTTGTGCTCCACTCTGATCCTGCGCAACAGGCGCGGAAGTAACTGTAGCGGAGGGAATGCATATAGAAGTTTGAATTGATGCCAAGGGCAAACCAACGCATCGGTTCCGCAGGCCATAGGGTCCCTCGCTCGAGACACGAACCTGTCTAGTTTCTTGTTGAACCTGGATGCCATTATATCTACGTCTGGCATTCCCCACTTCTGGCAGATTGTCTGAAAGACCTGGGGATGCAGAGACCACTCCCCCGGCGACAGAATCTGGCGACTTAAGAAGTCTGCCTGCAGGTTTTCCATCCGGGAATGAATATCGCCGAAATGCAGGCTACATGAACCTCTGCCCACTGAAAAATCAAGCTCACCTCCCTCTGAGCGGCCTGACTCCTGGTTCCCCCTTGGTGGTTTATGTATGCCACCGCTGTGGCATTGTCTGACTGGATTCTCACCGGGGATCCCTGTAATCTGGAGGTCCATGCCAGGAGGGCTAGGCGAGCAGCTCTGATCTCCAAGACATTGATGGGTAGCTGCCTCTCTGCTTCCACCCAAGTTCCCTGGCGAGAGAACCCCTCCAAGACCGCCCCCCAGCCTGCCAGGCTGGCGTCTGTGGTAACTACCTTCCAGACAACGGGGCTGAAGGACCTTCCCTTTAGAAGATTCTGAGGGTTCAACCACCAAGCCAGGCTTTGTCGGACCCTTGATGATAGCGTCAAAGGGGACTCCAAGGCATGTGCTCTCTTGCCCCAGGCTGCTAAATGGGTGCCTGTAGGACGCGAGTGTGGATCTGAGCGTATGGTACTGCCTCGAACGTGGCCACTAGCTTGCCTAGTAATCGCATACACAGGGGAATAGTTGGTTTTTTCTTGCTTAGAACCAACTGAACCAACCCCTTGATAGCCTCGATCTTTACAAGGGGCAGGAACACCCTTTGCTGTTCTGTGTCTAACCTCATGCCGAGGTATTCCAACTGCTTTGTAGGCTGGAACGCTGACTTTTCCCGGTTTAGGACCCAGCCGAATCTTTCGAGGTACTGAACCGTGAGGTTTACTGCCTGTTGCAGACACGGCCGTGAGTGATCTATGATTAAAAGGTCGTCCAAGTATGCTAGGACTGTGACCCCTTGGATCCTTAGATTGGCCAAAACTGGGGCTAGGATCTTCGTGAATACCCGGGGGGCCGTGGCTAGCCCGAAGGGGAGCGCCCTGAATTGGAAGTGTCGCTGCCCCACTGCGAAGCGTAAAAATCTTTGATGCGACTGAAAGATTGGTACATGAAGGTAAGCATCCTTTATGTCTATGGAAGCCAGAAAATCGTCCCTCTGGAGCGTGGCGACTGCTGATCGGATGGATTCCATCCGGAAGGAACGAACCCTTAGGTAAATGTTTAAACTCTTTAGGTCCAAGATTGGCCTGACATCGCCGTTGGGCTTTGGAATGACAAAAAGATTGGAATAGAAACCTAGCCCCTGCTCTTGGGCTGGCACCTCTATTATCACGTCCTGGCAAAGCAGGTGATCCAAAGCTGCTAGCATCGAGGCCTTCTTTGCTGGATCCTTTGGTAGCCTTGACTCTTGAAAATGAGGCGGAGGAAACTTTAGAAACTCCAGTCTGTAGCCTGTGGTTACAGACGCCCGGACCCATTTGTCGGGGATCTTGGCTTCCCAAACTTCTGAGAAGAAACGAAGCCTTCCCCCCACCCGCGAGAGTGGGGGCGCCCCTTCATAAGGCAGACTTAGGGGCTGGTTTTGTCGGCTTGCGATACCATGGTCTCTTACCCCCAGGGGCCTGTCCCTGCGATCTACTGTTAAAGTTGGATCGCGCAGGCGGCCGTCGATACTGCCTGGAATTTGAGGGCCCTGAGACAGGAAAGAGCTGCCTTTTAAATGTAGGACCCCGGAATGTCTTTTTGACTGGTAAAAGGGTACTTTTGCCACTTGAAATAGTCTGAATGTATTTATCCAGATCCTCTCCGAAGAGTCGTCCTCCATGGAAGAGAAACCCTGCCAGAAGCTTTTTGCATGGGGGCTCCGCCGCCCAGTTCTTCAACCATAAGAGCCTTCTCATGTGCACCAAAAATAGTGATAAACGAGAGGCCTGCTGGATGGAATCCTTTATAGCATCTACCGCAAAACACAGAGCTCTGGGAATGTCAGAAAACTCTTCTGCCTGTTGGGTAGGCATCTCTTTTAGCATTTCTTTTGTCTGGTCCTTTAATGCCTGACAAACTCCAATCGCAGCCACAGCTGGCTGTACCACTGCTCCTGCCGTAGCAAAGGATGCTTTTAAAAGTGTCTCTAACCGTTTATCAACCAGATCTTTAAACATTTGTATGTTTTCCACCGGGCAAGTTAGTGATTTATTCACACATGAGATGGCTGCATCCACCACTGGGAGCTTCCACCTCTTCGAGAATTTTTCCTCCATAGGGTAAATGACCGCAAATCTCTTCGGCGGTAGAAAAATCCTGTCCGGTCGTACCCAATCCTGAAAGATCAATTCCTCCAAGAGAGGATGGACCGGAAAAACTGCGTTGCTTAAAGGAGCTTTCAAAGAGCCCAGAGAGGATACCGCAGGAACCTGAGGCTCTGGCAATGGTAAATTAAATGCCGAGCGGACCATGTCCGTCAAAGACTGCACCCACAGTCTCTCTGTCTGGGAGTCTGAAAATGGTTCCTCAGAGGTAGATCCCTCAATCCCTGAACCCTCTTGGTTCAGGTCTAGTTGATCCTCCTGCGATTCCAATTCCTCCGGAGAGAGAATTTCAGCATCTGAGGATACACCTTTTGGTGATGGGGATCTAGCCCGTTTCTTGCCAGGAATAGATCTAGCGATCAACGCTGCTAATCTCTCTTCTAGCCCCCCTAGGGATACAGCTAGCATCTCCTCTGTGATAAACACAGGGCTGGGCTGATCTGGGCCAGCCTCAGCACCAGACCCCCCTAATGGCTCATCCAAGGCGACCTTCACGGGAATAAGCTGCGGGGAAAGTATCGGCATATCATCAGAATCAGAGGGGGAACCCCTTTGTTTTTTGGTCTTTTTTGTACCCTTTGACCCCGAACCTTTGGAAGCCATAATACAAAATCGAGGGACTCCGCCTACAACAGCAGACTGTAGTGGCCAGGAGTACAAAAACTAGGGTTTAGGGGACAATAGATCACTAATGCCCAAAAACTGATGGGGCCCCGTATGTTTTTTTTTTTTTTTTTTTTTTTTAAATATATAAGTCCTTTTTTTTTTTTTTTTTTTAAAACATACAGCGACCCCAAACTTAGTTTGCCAGCCTCCAACCTGTTGCAAAAAGGGGGATTTTTTGGCTTAACAGAAAAGCATTGGAACCAAGTCCAGCATGTACTACCCCTCTTCCGCCACCGGGAGTCACTGTTCTGCAGCTCTGCGTCCTCTCCCTTTCAGATCAGCCTCAGACTGAGCACTGACTATAGCCTGCTGATCTATAACAGACCCTATGGGGACTCTCCAAAAGGCCCCATAGGGGTCCTTACTTAGCCCTAGGAAGAAAGCAGCAGGTAGCTCGCAAACACAATTGTTTCTTAGACAGGGGAACCTAGTGATGGGGGAATGAGATCATCCTGTCTTCTCAGACATAGTGAGCAAGGTTGCCAATGCAGAGCATACTTAGGCTACCCCCCTTTTAGGTTACCCCGGAGAGCCTGCTGTCGAACCAAGTCCCGCAGGCTCCCCTCTTACCTGCTCCATGCTGCAGGATGTTTGTCTAGCAAAACGATCCAATCTTCTCCCATCTCCGTGGGTAGCGTAATAGACCTTCAGGCCCTGGGGTCCTATGAAGGTACCCACTGTCCTGGACCTATATAGCACCCTGGCAAACAGGAACTTATGGTCTTTACGAACTCTAAGTCCTGGGCCCAGGGTCCAGCCCTCCAAAGAGGAGCATTATAGGCAAAACCCCACGGTTTGGGGCCCGGGTACTGTCCACTTTGGCACTGAGGCTCCTTGGACAGATCCGGTTAGCCCGCCCTTAATCCCAAGGATGTGGAGCAAAGCTATTCCGTGACCAACACCTAAGACACTGGCGAAAAAACTGAGGGACTCCCTCTAGGGGAGGGGGTTATATAGGGAGGGGACTTCCTGTTTGAGATTGCCAGTGTCCACACCTGAAGGTACTCCATATAACCCATATAGTAATGAATATGCCGCTCTGTGTCCCGTGATGTACGAGAAAAAAATCAAAGTGAACATCTTTAAATCAAACAATTGCCCCCCCCCCCCAAAAAAATAACTTGCTCAAAAACATCTCTGTTACGTCCCGCCATTCCAGCCAGCAAGTCTGCCCCCTCTCAGGACAGCTGACATGTGCTCTATCCACTCTTTTTATAACATGTGTGCTAATGAACCAATTGGAAACACATGAAGAAATGTCAGCCTCTAGTTTGTGTGCACTTGTAACTGCTTACACCTGTTAAGGATGTCCTTAAATTACTAAGCCAAAAAAACAAGCTTTCTGAGCATGCTCAGAAACATGCAAGTAATTTTGTGGCACCAAAACCCAGCTTAATTTTTCTAAGTGTCTGAGCATGCCCAGTTCACTCGAGATGCATTAAGAGAATCAAAGCTGCAATGGCGGATGAAAGCATGAGAGCTTTTTTTTTTTTTCCTGAACTGATGCTTCCCAACCTGAAGGGGAGGTCTTATTGAATTTTTACGTAACAAACATAAATAATGATAATTAAAACGCCCCTGTTCCTAGTAGCTCGCAGTCAGAAGCGAACACGCACAATTTTTTTTTCAAGTTACCAGTTTAGATTTACAGATGAGGTCTAGTGCTAAAAGTATTGCTCTCACTCTTATGCATACTATGATACCTCACATGTGTGGTTTGAACGGTGTTTACATATGTGGGTGGGCCTTGTGTAAGTCCCGCCCACATATGTAAACATCGTTCAAACCCCACATGTGAGGTATCATAGCGTGTGTTAGAGCGAGAGCAATACTTTTAGCACTAGACATCCTCTGTAACTCGAAACTGGTAACCTTCAAAATAAAAAAAGTGTTGCCTATGGAGATTTTCAAGTACTGAAGTTTGGCGCCATTCCATGAGTGTGTGCAATATTAAAGCGTGACATGTTGGGTATCTATTTACTTGGTGTAACATCATCTTTCACATTATGGCCATAAATTGGGCTAACTTCAGTGTTTTCTTAATTTTTAACCACTTGAGCCCCAGACCATATTACTGGTCACTGACCGGGCCAGTTTTTGCGTTTCGGCACTGCGTCATTTTAACTGACAATTGCGCGGTCGTGCGACGTGGTTCCCAAACAAAATTGGTGTCCTCTTTTTTACCCCACACAATTTTCTTTTTTGTTTTGGTGGTATTTGATCACCTCTGCGTTTTTTCTTATTTTTGCTTGAACCAAAAATATAGCAACAATTTTGTAAATAAAAAGACACATTTTTTTACTGTTTGCTCTAAAAAATCTCCCCAAAAATATATATAAATAAACTTTTTGCCCTCAGTTTAGGCCGATACGTATTCTTCGACATATTTTTGGTTCGAAAAAATCGCAATAAGCGTTTGATTGGAAAAGTTATAAATAGGGGTTAGTTTTATGTTTTTTTTAGGAATATATTTTTTTTTTACTAGTAATGGCGGCGATTAGTGATTTTTATGGCTACTGCGACATTATGGCGGACACATTTTTGGGACGTTTGGCATTTTTCTAGCGACCAATGGTATACAAATGCATTGCTTACTATAAAAATGTCATTGGCAGGGAAGGGGTTAACACTAGGGGCGAGGAAGGGGTTGATTATGTTACCTGGGTGTGTTCTAACTGTAAAGGGGGTGGGGCTGACTAGGGGAAATGACAGATCGCTGTTCATACATTGTATGAAAAGACGAGCAGGCATTCCCCCCCTGACAGGACCGGGATAAAGGGGAACTCCACACCAAATTTTGAAAAAAAAAACGGTGTGGGGTCCCCCTCCAGGTACATAACAGGCCCTTAGATTTGGTCTGGAACATGAGGGGTTAAACCCACGCCAAAGAAACGGCGTGGAGTTCCCCCCCCAGATCCAGACCAAACCCTTATCCCACGCAGTCTGGCCGGACAGGAATGGGGGTGGGGACGGGCGAGCCCCCCCTCCTGAGCCGTACCAGACCGCATGCCCTCGACATGGGGGAGTGTGTGCTTTGGGGGAGGGGGGCCTATCGACATGGGGGCACCCCAAAGCACTCTTGCCCCCATGTCGATAGGGACAAGAGCCTCTTCCCGACAACCCTGGCTGTTGGTTGTCGGGGTATGCGGGCGGGGGGCTTATCAGAATCTGAGAGCCCCCTTTAATAAGGGTCCCCCAGATAACGACCCCCCACCCTATGTGAATGAGTATGGGGTACATCGTACCCCTACCCATTCACCTGGTGGAAAAGTGTAAAAATAAGACACCACACAGAATAAAATAATTTATTAGTCAGCTCCGGGGGTCTTCTGCCGGGGCCCCCCGCCACCACCCCATTGGGCCCCGGGCTTTGCCGTATTCTGCCGGGGGGTGACACCCAC
Organism: Rana kukunoris; assembly: GCA_029574335.1. Lineage (NCBI taxonomy): Eukaryota > Metazoa > Chordata > Amphibia > Anura > Ranidae > Rana > Rana kukunoris. The sequence continues at coordinate 63,511 of JAJQKJ010001737.1, forward strand.
CGATGCTCTCCGCCATGTTCGGCCCGGCCCCCACCCCAAATTAAGCTCTTTTACATCCTGGGGGGGGGGGGGCGGCGGAAAATGGCGGAGAACAACGGGGGTGTCGCCCCCCCTCGGGCTTCTAGCCATCTTCTGCCGGGGGGGCTCCTGCCTCCCGCGGGCTTCTGGCCGTTTTCTGCCGGGGGGGATGACACCCACCGATGCTCTCCGGCAGTGGCCCCTCCCTCAAAGCACACACTCCCCCATCTCGAGGGCATGCGGTCTGGTATGGCTCAGGAGGGGGGGCGCTGGCTTGTCCCCACCCCCATTCCTGTCCGGCCAGACTGCATGCCTGGGATGAGGGCTTGGTATGGATCTGGGGGGGAACCCCACGCCGTTTTTGGCATGGGTTTAATCCCTCACGTTCCAGACCAAGACGAAGAGCCTATTGTACCCCTGGAGGGGGACCCGGGCTGGTTTCAAGTTTGAAATTTGGTGCGGAGTTCCCCTTCAGTGTCAGCACAGGCTGAAAACCGTTCGGAGATTCCCGTGCGCCGCGTCACACAGCGCAATTACAGGTACGCCGCTTGGGATTTACCAAGAATTTCTCGGCGTACTGACACAGCACACGGGATTCCCCGAAATTTCCCTCTGTGCATGCCCAGTATGCAAATGAACCTTCCGAGGTTCAGGCGCACTTTGCAAGCGCACGGGGATCGGTTTTTAAAAGTCACTTTCACTTTCAATTCGGCCCGCCACACACGTTCAAACACATGTCACTACACTTCCCCTACATCACCCCCCTCCCTCCCCTAATAAACTCCCGACCGAATCCCCGATATTTACATTACTAAATGCCGTACACCAGCTCTGTACTGGCGTACCGTGCGCCCTCTCCTGGGCGCATTAGGCATTTTAGTAAATGAGATAACACACTGCACTGGCAGCGTGTCTCTTTTGTAAATGTCAAAAATAGTTTTACTCCTGCTTGTGCGCCGTGAGTCATGGCGCACAGGCTTGGTAAATCAGCCCCAATGTGACTAATTACCATCATATAATTATATATACTTCTAAAAAGAAAAACCTGCTAAAGTAAATGATGATTACAACAGCAACTGTGTCTATGGGTGAACATGTGGTTTAACCAGTGGTGGGCAGTGCTCAAAATTTTTGGGGTGACACAAACAAACAAACTGAAAAAAACCCATCAATTGCAGCCACTGTGCCCATCAAATGCAGCTACTGTGCCCATCAATTGCCACCACTGTGCCATCAAATGCAGCTACTGTGCCCATCAATTGCCACCAATTGCCACATCAAACGCAGCCACTGGGCCCATCAAACGCAGCCACTGTGCCCATCAAACACAGCCGCTGTGCCATCAATTGCAGCCGCTGTGCCATCAAACGCAGCCGCTGTGCCATCAAAAGCGGCCACTGTGCCCATCAAGCACAGCCACTGTGCCATCAAAAGCAGTTACTGTGCCCATCAATTGCTGCCAGTGTGCCCATCAATTGCCGCTACTGTGCCTATCAATTGCTGACACTGTGCCCATCAATTGTCGCTACTGTGCCCTATCAAATGCTAATAGTGTGCCCATCAATTGCTGCTACTGTGCCCCATCAAATGTTGTCAGTGTGCCCTTCAATTGCCACTACTGTGCCCCATCAAATGTGTGCCGGTGTGCATCGCTCGGCAATTACCTGTCTCGCAGAGGCGGTGTCCTGCACGCTCCTCTGTGTCTTCTTCCGTCTTCTATATCAGGTGTTCAATCACAGTGCCTGACATTTCAGCCAATCAGGTGACAGGTAACAGACCTGAGCACCTGATTAGCTGAGAGGCGGTTCATTGTTAGCAAAGCAAATGCCTTTGCTTTGCTAACACAGTGCTGATTGAACAGCAAGCGCCCAGCATGACGCCCACTGTTGACCTTTTTGGGTGCCTATTAGAGCTCTATTAAAGCTCTAATCAGGTGCTTCCAAAAAACACCCCTGCTGCTGTAATTCAGGTGCCCGGCGCCCGAAAAGGGGCCAGACACCTGAATAGGGGATGGCAGCGGTGACCATAGAAAGCTTAATGCAATGCATAAATCTATCTACAATGATAGAGCGGTGCAGGGAGAGAGGGGGCGGCGCCCATGCGCCCCTTATGGACTCACCAATACTGTGTTTAACCCCTGATTCTCAATGCTATCCTTACCGATGCAGAACTTGTCATCTGAATATCTTCACAGTCAATGCCAATTCCTCTTTAAAATGAAATAACACCAACAAATTCTACTGTGGACTGCGCATTACGGCATTTTTTAGGCTGTTATGTCACAAAGTCCAAAAAGCTTTGCTAGGCTCAGGCTTACCACTGCAAACTGGCACAACTCAAGGAAGAATAGGATAAGATGGGACCACCACTGAAAGAGGGAGAGGTTACCTGAAGATTGCAGTACAAGCTTTAATTTAAGCCAACATGCTCTGACATCTGCTGAAATCTGCCTCTACTATGTCTCCACTAAGATTTAATGACAATGTGGACCTGTATAAAACTAAAAGAAAGCTTGCTTTGCATGAGATCTTGTAGGACAAATTTCATTTTCTATGGCCCGTACTGTGTTTAAGGCTCCAAGCAGGCCTTTGAAGTCCCATCATCAATCAGAGTTTTATGTAGAATGGTATGTAGCGTCCTGCTACTTTCATAGCTGGTGCTGCCCTAAATTTAGAGGGTGGTCAGAGATTTAGTTGCCTCTGGCCATGATGTTTTGCCAAATTTGGGCCTCTGTTCCAGCCATGGCGGTACTGTTAGTGACCACTATTGTTGTCTGGGGTGCCTGTGCTACTCCAGGCCGAGGGTGGCAGCAGTCGAGTCAGGGAATATTGGGTGTTTTTCCTCCACAGCCAACCAGTTGATCGCCTTGTTGTGCATGCTGGGGGAGAGTACTTAAGTCACAGACGTCATTGGTTCGCGGTCGTCGATCGCTGATCTGTCGTCCCACCACCATGCATGTTCAAGTGTTCCTGACTTCGGGACCACGTTGGTCCCGGGTTGTGATCTACTGTGTGGGCCCAGTAGTCAGACTGGTTCCACAATAGTGGTACTGTGCTGTCCGTCCTGAGGGAGTAAGCCACCCGATGAAGAACCTGTCTGGGGGAGCACTGAGCACGAGGTTGGTATCTCAGGAGAGGTCTTGAACTTCATCAAAGGACGCACCATTACTGAAAGGATGAATGATGGTCACCTGTCAGTTCTGAATTTACCCAAGTGTATTCAAGAGAGAGATCTGGTGCTTAATCCTGTGCTGAGAGGATTCTGGACCGAATACATCTCCACCTTTGGGAAGGTCTGTGGCAGAGACTTTGCTAAAGTTCCGTGGGACACTCTGGCTGTTAGGCTGGTGAGAGAGGCCTATCCAGGTGCACAATACCCACTCTGGCTAGAGTGGCGATGAGAGTATTACTGGAAGCAGGAGTGTTTCCGAACAAAGTTATACACCTGAACCTACTACCTACTATCCTTTAGTGATGAGCGGAATACGCCATATTCGATTTCGCGATATTTCGCAAATATTTCGAAGAATATTCGCGAATATTCGTTAATATCGAATATTCGTGATATTTTGTAAAAAAAAAAAAAATTGCGAAATTTCGCAAATTTTTTTTTGGATAAAATATCACGAATATTCGATATTTACGAATATTCGCTATATTTTATAAAACAAAAAATTGCGAAATTTCGCATATACGAAAGCGAAAATGATTGCGAAATTTCGCTATTTTTTTGGGGATTAAAATATCACGAATATTCGATATTTACGAATATTCGCTATATTTTATAAAAAAAAAAAATTACGAATGCGAAAATGATTGCGAAATTTCGCTATTTTTTTTTTGGGATAAAATATCACGAATATTCGATATTTACGAATATTCGCTATATTTTATAAAAAAAAAAAATTGCGAAATTTCGCTAATGCAAAATTTCGCTAGTGCGAATGCGAAATTGATTGCGAAATTTGAAATTTATCGCCGCGATATTCGAGTCACTTGCGAATACTCGAATATGCAATATTCGTAGCGAATATTCGCAATGCGAATATTCGTGAGCAACACTACTATCCTTTCTACCTCTTCAACTACTACTTTTATTGTTTTACCCCGTTGGGTAATAAAGCACAGAAAAAGACACCTAAAGTGTGGACATTTCTTCTCAACTTTCATTGTATACCCTAGACTAGATATGTGCATTCCCGTTCGTATGAATGTTATTTTCGTACGAAAATGTTCATTTTCGTACCCGCAGGATAATGTGTACATACGAAAAAATTACAGCACCAAAATACGAAAACTACGAGATTACGAATGAGCCGCATAACGAACAACCGCAAATACGAACGAATGGTCCGACGAAAAAAAACGACAAAACGAAAACGGCAAAAGAACAAAAATGACATCTATAACAAAAGATTTGCATGCTGTATTTTGTTTCAATCCTTTTCCTGTTTGTTTTCAGTCCTATGTTCATTGTTCATATGACATCTATAACAAAAGTTTTGCATGCTGTATTTTGTTTCAATCCTTTTTCTGTTTGTTTTCAGTCCTATGTTCATTGTTCATATGACATCTATAACAAAAGATTAGCATGCTGTATTTTGAATCCAAAATACGAACAGAAAAAAGGAATTTAAAATTCAGAATGCAAATCTTTTGTTATAGATGTCATATGAACATACGACTGAAAATAGCAAAATAAAAGGGTTTCAAGATACTGCAAATCATTGACGAAAATTCACGAAAATTATTGTCTAACAAGTAACGAACATGAATTAAACAGAATAACGAACCATCCCGCATGTACGAAAATAAAACAGTAACGAAAATACGAAACAATCGGAATACGAAAAAATCGCGTCATACGAAAAACGAACGGGAACAAACAGGAAAACTGGCGTCTTACGAAAAACGAACGAAAACGGAAAAACTGAATGATACGAAACAGGTAACACGCCACCCAAAACTAACCAGCATCTCCTTCAGGGGTAGTGCTACAGGTAGATTACAAAATTAGGAATTACTCTAATATGTGACTTCCTACTCCTAGGAATAATCTCAGAGAGGAATGCCATTAACACATTGTAAGTGAAAATAAACATTTATTTAAGATTAGTGATATACAATGCACAAACACCTCCAAAACCAAACAGTGATAATAAACCCAGACAGTGACCCACAAATAACAATACACAGTAGATAGGAAAAACCATAATCGTAAAATGTAAGCCAGACCAGGGTCCAACAGATGGACAAAGGACTGTTCCAGAAACATAAACGTTAGACAGGCCAAGGTCATACACAGGGAGTCAGCAGATGAGGATAGGGAACAAACAAAAGAGGGAGAGGATGGAAGGATCAGACTGCAGGGCAGGGATGCAAGGTAACAGGTGGGACCAGACGGGGATCAGGACAGGGAGACAAGATCAGTTACACAGGAAACAAGCTCAGGTTACAGGAACAGGTTCAGAATCAGGATAAGATTACAGGTCAGGGCGCAAGGACAATACCAAGGCAATCATCAGCCAGGTATTTATATGAGTGCCTGTAATTAGCCTCAAGTAACACCTGAGCGCAGGAGGTGCTGTCTGCTCCACACTGCCAGGAAACACCCGCTGGTGAACACCAGTACTACAGCCAAAGGATCTGACAGTGTCACAAACAGGTGAATACCTCCACTACAGATCCTGAGTGTTGGAAGACACCCGCTGGTGGACACTGGTACTGCATCCGGCGGCGCCACCAACGGGTGAACCCTTTCCTGACAACAATTGTGATTCTTAACCTCTCTGACTAACAAACTGAATTCTTACCACAATTACAGGACAACATCACATACACCCTGTTGGCTGGTGACCCCACATTGTGGCACAAAAACAGGGTGATCAACCTTTTAGAGAAGGCTACTGTAAGAAACTGGATTGAAACCTGCAACCTCTGCTGTGTCTGGCAGTATCTCTGCTTGCGGAGCAACCTGAGATGCTGGACACCTCCCTGCCTGATTCCTTGGACACATTTTCCTTGTGTCTTATGTCTCTTGAACCTTGAACCCTATTCCTCCCATTAACTATTTAAGGTATGCCTTTGCACTTTTTGTTTTTTCAGATTATTGTGCGCTTTCCAGCCAATGTCTCACTCTCTTGTCACTCCTGCTGCCATCTGTATTTTTGCTACCACTCGTTACTGACCTTTGGTTTGTTCATTGACTATGCTTTCACCTAAAGCCCTCAGTAAAGGTAATATCAACAAAGCTGAGGCATCTTTTCTATCCAGAGAATACTATAACACTCCATATTTCTACCAGCTCCCCATAATCCATAAAAACCTCAGAAAATCCTCCTAAATTCCCAATTGTGGCTGCCATGGAGAGCGACACCAGTTCATTCTTCATCTATATTGAAGATTTTCTGCAGCCTTTAGTCCAAAATCGAACCACCTATACGTGATGGTATCTATCTCCTAGACACCCTCAAAGCTTACACTTGGGAACACACTTACCAGTGGCTTTCCTTATGGCGCGTACACACGGTCGTTTTTTGCGATGAAAAAAAACGACGTTTTTTGTGAAGTAAAAAACAACGTTTTTGAAACGTCACTTTCAAAGACGATGTTGCATACACACCATCGTTTTTTTCACAAAAAACGAGGTTACGTTCACCACACTTTTCCATTGAAGCTCACTTCATAACTAGCTTCTGGGCATGCGCGGGTTGAAAAACGTCGTTTTAAACGACGTTTTTGCTACACACGGTGACTTTTTGTGAAACAAAAAACGACGTTTTGAAAAACAACACAAAAAATTCAAGCATGTTGGAATTTTTTTTTGGTCGTTTTTTTTAAGACAAAAAACGACGTTTTGCCCACACACGATCAATTTAAATGACGTTTTAAAAAACTAAGTTTTTTTTCATCGCAAAAAACGACCATGTGTACACGGCATTAGAGGTCACTTTTCTATATACATCTATTCCTAATTATGTTAAGGGCAGTACATTTTCTGATACAAGATCCACTAATCAATCATAAATAAGCCTATTTAACTTTAGATTCCACACAATTTTGTTTAACACAAAATAATTTTTCCTTTAAATACCTAATTCTACTTACAAACTCAAGGCACACCCATAGGCGCAAATTTTGCGCAAGTTACGCTAATCTAGCCATGGGGCTCTGGGAACATTTACTCATTTGGAACAACAATCCCATCTCCAAACATTTTATCTTTCTTTGGATTTTATTCTCATCTGGGCTAGACCTGGGTCATCAGTGGAACACGTTGTTTTCCACTGCAATGCCAATGACCTGGGGTTCTCCTTTACTTTTGTTTATAGCCCCGATAATTTTGCTTTTTTAGATCTTTAGCTCTGCCATACTGATAATGTAATTTATGCAAAAAAATATACTAAGCCCACAGCAGGAAATTCCTATTTACATTTTTAAAGTTGCCATTACACCCGATGGATATTTAATATCCCTAAAAGGCATCTTGAAAATTAATTGCACCTGCAATACAGATTATGCCATTCAAGGTAACCTCCTGAAACCAAATTTCAGGATAAAGGATACTCGTCATCCCTAGTGGATAAGGCATTTGTTGACTTCTTGGATAATAAATCCAATACCAACCAAGGAGACCCTCCTCATTCCCAATCTACTGTTTCTACCCAACTCCAAACAACCAGGTTCATTACTCAATTTCATGCTAAGCACAAAAAAAATTGACGGCATCTTCCGGAAACATTCTTTTAGTCATCCCTTTTCAGTGCACCAAAAAGTTTGTATAGAAAAGCCAAAAAAATCAAACATTGTATTTCACCTAGTGAATTAAAGCCCCTAAATACCAAACCTACACCATCTCTCGCCTTTCTATCCATAAAGGGCATGTACCAATGTAAGAAACACAAATGCTTGACCTGTAAAATTGTAACACACCACCAAAAATCTTTCACCACTAAAGGGAAAACATAACACCTTAATGAGTTTTACAATTGTTTATCTGAATTAATTGTATATTGTGTAACCTGTCCCTATGGCCTACTTTACATTGGCCGCATAAGGACCGTGTAGAAAAGGTTTGGCGAACACAGAAGGTCAGTGGAAGATGATGAAGATCTGACTATCCCTAGACTATTTCAAGAATTCCATCGGGCTCTACTGCTGGACTCCGGGTCTGCGTTATCGAGCACATACCCAGAACTCTTCCTCTAGCAGAGCGTTTCAAGTGTCTCTGTGGGAGGGAAACTTTCTGGATCTACACCCTGGATTACCTTACCATATAAATAAATTCTGGGCTCTAAACCCTAATATTACCCCCTCCCTTCTGCCCCCCTTTCCCTCTTCTCCCCCCCCCCCCACAAAACCTGTATGCGTATGTAATTTTTAGACAACTATGAAATCGTACTTTATCTATCTCATATTATGTAAAGTTTAGTTTTGCTTTCAAATATGATCTAATCTGTTTTTAATACATATCCTCTTTCTTTATACATTCCTCTACAGGACCCTTATGGTCTTATGAAATAAGAAAGTATAATATCCCTCATATTAGAATCATCACCTAGTACAGTGATGGTGAACCTTGGCACCCCAGATGTTTTGGAACTACATTTCCCATGATGCTCATGCACTCTGCAGTGTAGTTGAGCATCATGGGAAATGTAGTTCCAAAACATCTGGGGTGCCAAGGTTCGCCATCACTGACCTAGTAAGTATATCCACATGCAGCCTGTTATATAACCCTCTACACATCCCCTACATATCATTTACCTATGTCTCGTGTGTATGTTATTTATGATCTTTTCGTTTTTTTAATTTTTTTTACATTTATATCTGTATTTTAATTACCACATAGACCCTGTTCCAAATTGTTATGCAAATTCTATTTCAGTGTCACAAAGATTAAATAGTTTGTTTTTTCAGTTTAACTCATGGATGGCATTGTGTCTAAGGCCTCGTACACACGATCGGACATATCCGATGAAAACGGTCCGCGGACCATTTCCATCGGATATGTCCGATCTGGAGTTTGATCCGATGGCGTGTACACACCATCGGATCAAATTCCCCGCCGGCGGACGGCGCGGTGACGTGTCGGTGACGCGGCGGTGACGTTGACGCCGCCATGTCACCGCCACGTCACCGCACCAGGAAGTAAAACACTTCCGCGCATGCGCCGAATCCATTCGGCGGCGGCGGTGTGGGACGACATGTCTGCTGGTAAGTGTACTAACCAGCAGACATGTCGGGCAGACAGATTCCCACCGGATAGATTTCAAAGCATGCTTTGAAATCTGTCGGGTGGACAAATCTGTCCGCTAGCCCATACACACGATCGGAGATGTCTGCTGAAACGGTCCATCGGACCGTTTTCAGCGGACATATCCCCTCGTGTGTACGAGGCCTAAGGGTTTTTTTGATCACTGAAAACAATTTTGGACACCTGTGATATTTAGATTGCCAGATGAGCGCAATTAATGGAAACACTACTAAAGGAGGTTGTTCCACATTATTAAGCAGAGCGCCATTTTCAAGCAATATGGGGAAGAAAAAGGATCGCTCAGCTGCCGAAAAGAGTGAAATAGTTCAATGCCTTGGACAAGGTATGAAAACATTAGATAGTTAACAAAAACGTATGCGTGATCATCGCACTATTAAGAGATTTGTGGCTGATTCAGAGCACAGACGGGTTTCGTGCAGATAAAGGCACAATGAGGAATATTTCTGTCAGATCCATGCATCGGATAAAGAGAGCAGCTGCTAAAACTTTATTACATAGCAGCAAACAAATATTTTAAGCTGCTGGTGCCTCTGGAGTCCCACGGACATCAAGGTGTAGAGTCCTCTAGAGTCTTGCAACTGTGCAGAAACCTTCCATTCGGCCACCACTATCCAATGCTCACAAGCAGAAATGGCTGCATTGGGCAGAAAAATACATGAAAACACATTTTCAAACAGTCCTGTTCACTGATGAGTGCCGTGCAACCCTGGATGGTCCAGATTGATGGAGTAGTGGATGGTTGGTGGACGGTCACCCTGTTCCAACAAGGTTGCAATGTCAGCAAGGCAGTGGTGGAGTCATGTTTTGGGCCAGAATCATGGGAAGAGAGCTGGTCTGCCCCTTTAGGGTCCCCGAAGGTGTAAAGATGACCTCCCTAAAGTATGTGGAGTTCCTGACTGACCAATTCCTTCCCTAGTACAGAAAGAAGAACTATGCTTTCCTTAATAAAATCATCTTTGTGCATGACAATGCACCATCTCATGCTGAAAAATAATACCTCTGTATCAATAGCTGCTATGGGCATAAAAGGAGAGAAAGTCATGGTGTGGCCTTCATCCTCCCCTGACCTCAATCCTATTGAGAACCTTTGGAGCATTCTCAAGCAAAAGATCTATGAGGGTGGGAGGCAGTTTACATCCAAATAGCAGCTCTGAGAGGCTATTCTGACATCTTGCAAACAAATTCAAGCAGAAACTTACCAAAAACTTGCAAGTTAAATGGATGTACGACTTGTGAAGCTGCTATCAAATAAGGGGTCTTATGTTAAAAGGTAACGTGACCTGTTAACATTTTTAAAAAGTTAAAATGTTTAAAAAGTTTGATTGAAATAGCTTTTGATTTCAGAAAATATGCTGGTTTTGGCTATGGCACTCTCCTTTTCTGTCTGTCCACCTGCAAGGTGATTAATGTGATCAGTCTTTGGGTGCAAACCAATACTGTTATAAGCCAACCAAACCCTCACTTGCATGCTTGTGATAGAGAGTGATACGTGTGTTATTCCCGATCAAGCCTCTGTTGGTCTACCGTGCTCTGCTAGATTGCATTTCCCTATGTTTGAACTTAGACTGGTTTTTGGGCTATTCCCTGAACTCAGCCTGCCTCTTTATCTGGACTGTCATAGAACCATTCTGCTTGTCTGACAAATACCAACTGCAAGTACCTGTTTGCTTTGCTCAGTTCACACCTGCCCTGGCGTGTTGGCCAGGCACTATAGCATTGTGTATAACAGTGTTTTTCAACTCCAGTCCTCAAGGCACACCAACAGGTCAAGTTTTCAGGATTTCCCTCAGATGAAATGGCTGTGGTGATTACTAAGGCAGTGAAACTGATCAAATCACCTGTGCAAAATAATGGAAAGCCTGAAAACATGACCTGTTGGTGTGCTTGAGGACTGGAGTTGAAAAACACTGGTGTATAAGACCTGGGGGCAACCGAGTACCGGTAGGTCTTCTTGCCTTATTAGAATGGGGGCTGGTATAAGGGTAGACGTGACACAGTCTCTCTACTACTATAGTGACTAGCCTCTGAGCCTGAACGTGATAGAATAGTTTGGCCCGAACACAGAGGCCACTATAACAAATTCTGTGGCTCCTTTCAGACAGCAAATTGCAGAGCTGCAAGAGTTTAGCGTTACTTACTAAGAAGAAATTTACGAACTAGAAAGTGTGGTGAAAGGACAATGGGAGAAAATTCATGCTCTGCATAGACAATTGATGGAATTGCATTCCAGAGATGATGCAAATACATGTATGACCCTACCACTCAAATTCACTGAAGACCCCACCATTACAGTTTCCTTAAAGGAGTTGTAAAGGAAAAAAAAATTTGCCTAAAATTAATGTCTGCAAGGTAGACAGACAGGATAGTGTAATGATTCTGTTAACAAAGAAGTAAATACCTATTAAATTCCATCTTCTATATCACCTCCGGCGTTCTAGTTTCTGTTCTCTCATTCACGTCCTGGTTTGTATCACTTGTTCATGTAAAAACTACATTTCCCAGTATGAATTGCGGCACGCCCAGTAATTCACACCTCTTTGAAGTCTCTAAGGCCGCGTACACACGATCAAATTTATTTATTTTATTTTTATCCAACGGATCGTTTCAGCAGACAAATTCGAACGTGTGTACGGGCGAGCAGACAGGTTTTTCCAGCAGACAAGTTTTAAAGCATGCTTTAAAACTTGTCTGCTGGAAACCCGTCCGTCCAACATGTCCACTGGTTAGTACGCCTAACCAGCGGACAAAAATCTCCCGCATCCGCCAAATGTATTCGACGCATGCGTGGAAGTATTTTACTTCCTGGTTCGGTGACGTGGCGACATCAACATCACCACCACGTCACCGCACTGTCTGCCGACGGGGATTTTGGTTTGATCATGTGTACACGGATCAAACCAAAATAGCCCAGCAGACATATCCGATGAAAATGGTCTGACAAACCGTTTTCATCAGATAAATCTCATGGTGTGTACGCGGCCTGACACGTAGAGAGCGTCCTGCCACACAGATTTAGCTCCCAGGAGGGGGTGAGCACGACTGACCACCGCAGTAAAGTCTCCCTTCACGGTGGTCAGTAAAATCAGACAAGCAGGAAGTGAACAGCACAGAGAAGAAATAGAGCAACTTCTGAGCAAAAACGAACAATGAGGAAGTGAAAAGAGGAATGTCTGCAAGTAACGGATGCTTATTATGAAAAAAAAAACACCTTTAACCAATGTCACATATATTTTTAAATGCAATACACACATTGGCCCGGATTCACAAAGCACTTACGCCGACGTATCTCGAGATGCGCCGCGTAAGTGTAAATATGCGCCGTTGTATCTGTGCGCCGTGCCCTCAAAACTAGATACACCTGAAAATAGGCTTAATTCGTCCAAAGTAACTTGCCTACGCCGGCATATTGTGGGTGCATATTTACACTGGACGCATCTGGCGCACCCATTGATTTTGTTTTCAAATATGCAAATGAGGGAGATACGGCGATTCACAAACATACTTGCGCCCGACGCTGGCTACGCGAGTAAGTTGTACGCCCGGCGCAAAATTATTCCTCATAAATCAGGTGTAACTCAGCAACAGATGTGCAGGTGTCAGCTGGAGAGAAGCTGCAGCAGCACCGTTACGGACGAGCTGAGCAACCACACTTGCAGGACAACACATCTGTATGCCAACATGCCAGGGGCATCCATGGTCATAGCACTACTGTGTCCACAGGCACGTAGGAGGGCACGGGAGAGGATGTACCGAACGTGCATTAACGTTTTTGGCATGGGGGAATCAGAGGTGTATCGCATCTTCAGATTTAGCCCTGATGCCATCCTGGAATTAGCCACAGCCCTGCATGATGAAATCACCAGCCAGACACGACGCTCACATGCAGTGCAGCCACTGGTCAAGGTACTGGCAACACTCCATTTCCTTGCCAGTGGATCTTTCCAACGTACAAGTGGAGTCGTGTCTGGGATGTCACAATCCACCATGAGCAGATGTGTGCACCAGGTTGTCCCCGCAATCCTCACACGCATGTCCCACCACATCATCAAACCCACCCATGAGCATCTGCGGCAGAAGGCAATGCAGAATTTCCACAGAATTTCCGGATTCCCACGCACCGTCGGGCCATTGATTGCACACATGTGGCACTACAGGCCCCCCGTGCCACAGAGCACATATACCGCAATCATAAGCAGTGGCATTCCATCAACGTACAGGTGATAGTCGATGCCCAATGCCTCATATGGCACGTCCGTGCCAAACACCCAGGGGCCAGCCACGACGGCTACATATACCGTCAAAGCACCATCCCAACAGAATTCAAACAGAACATGTACAGGGACAGCAGGCAGGTCGGTGAGCGACATGGGTGTCAGGCATGACTGTCCGACCCCATGATGCAGACATAACAAGGGGCACATGCACGGCTAACATCCTCCTGTCTTTTCCCTTCCAGGTGACTGGGCATATACACTTGGGCCCCATCTTATGACTCCATACCGGAATCCCTAAATCAGAGGAGAGAGAAGATACAATGCTGCACACATACGCACCCGTGCAGTGGTGGAGCGCACATTTGGCATCCTGAAGTCCCGTTTCCGATGCCTGGATAATTCCGGGGGGGCCCTGTTGTATTCCCCAAACTTTGTGTGTAAGATCATCGGTGCATGTTGTGTGCTGCACAACTACACCATGAGAAAGGGCCTGGAGATTGACATATGTGATGACCTGACCCCCCAACCACACAGTCCCCCCCTGCCTGAGGCGACCCCATCTGCTGAAGGATATATCTTTGCACGGTAAACACACACATTCATCATGGCACACGGACAATGCACGCATGCACACCACTGTGGTCCCTAGCTCACACACACCACATCCACCTCACATTGGTTTAGCCCAAGTCCACCGCATGGGACTTGGGAGCAGCAAAGCCACGCCAAGGCACCAATGATGTTGCTGTCCATTCATACCACTCATATCATACCATTCATACCACATTCACACGGTCGTGGGGATAACTTCTCCCCAAAAAGGTTCATGCCATTGGCCGACATGGCATGCCCTTATAGGAGGATGGCACATCCTTCTGTGGATGTCTCTCTAAAAAAAATAGCTCATAATCTGAGCACACCAAAAAAATGGGACTCATTTGCCCTGTCGTGGGCCAGGCATGGTGCCACGGCTCCGGCTCCTCAGTTGTCTGGAGGGAGCCTCGGGTGGGGGGGTGGGGCATCAGGAGGAGGATCATCCCCTCCTCTGTCACTCCTGCCAGATGCTGGGTGCCTGCCTTCCAGGGCAAGGGCAATGCGGTTGAGGAAGGAGTTGGTCCGAGCCTGCATCCGCAGCTGGTGGGTGGTGGTGTCCCGCTGGTGGCGCCTCGTCTGCCTCCCCTCCGCCTCGATGGCAGCAGTGTTGGCCTGTACAGCCACTGCCAGGCTCCTCACCTCCGTCACGAGGCCTGATGTTGTGGCCTGCAGCTCCCCAATGCAGGTCACCACAGCAGCGCAGTTCCCACTCACATCCTGCAGGCTGTCACAGATGGAGCTGCTCTGCTCAGCCTGCTGTTTGAGGCACCGCTGCACAGCCAATGTGCATGCAGCCTGGTTCTGGGCCGAGGAGGCCAGGCTGTCAGCCACACGGCGCATTTCATTGGCTAGAGCACCCATATGGCGTGTCTGCCGGGCCTGCTCCCTCTGCAGTCCTTCTTGGAGGGCTCCGGGTACATCCCTGGTTTTCCGTAAAGCCTTCCTGGGGGAAGGAGAGGCTTGTGCCCGTCCGGACGGGGTAGACCTGGAGGGGTTCCCCTGGAGGGGGTAGCCCTGGAGAGGGTTCCTCATAATATATGCATTCCTCCTGGTGAAGATCCACTGGCTCTTCCACAACAATCTCAAGAGGAGAGGTGTGGGCACTCCCCTCCACCAATACTACCTAGCTTCCCAGGGGGTCAGAATGAGGCACAGGATGTTCCTAGGATGTTGTGGGTCGGACACCAGTATCAGACGGCCCAGCTCCCTCCAGCACATCTGTGGATGACACCAAACATTCACATGTTGGTGGACCCACACACTTGTCACATGTTCCCTTCCACCCCCTCACATGCTACACACCAAATGGAGGATAAAACACACTTACCTGTCCTCAAGTCCTGGTCACCGGAGTCAAATCCCTCCATGCCCTCCACCTGCTTCTGCGCCAGACACCTGGCGACAACCTCCTCCTCATTGGTCAACCGGACAGCAGAATCTGGTCCTCCTCCCATGCCCCTGGCGTGCCTCCTCATACTGGCCAGCTTATCCCTAACCCGCCATCTCATGTCATTAATTTTCTTATTAATATCGTCAGGGGTCCGGGTCTCATGCCCAATGGCATTCACATCCAGGGTTTTCTTACATCTTACGTGCCCTGCTGATCCTAGCACTGTGGGCACCATGGAGGTACACATCATATTTGACTATTGCCGATAAAAGAATAGCCCTCTCCTCATTAGAAAAGTTTCTCTTCCTCCTCTCCTTGCCCACATTTGCAGCTGCCATCGCTCAGCAAAAGTACTTTGCTTCAGGGGGGAAACAAACAAACGGATGTACTTTTGCGCCGGACGGGCGTATGGCTGGGCGTATTATGCGCTCGGCATAAGCTGGTGGGCTGGCGTATCTCAGGAAGTTGCGCCGGCGTAGTTGTTAACATTCGCATAGGGGTGCCAACCGTACATCCGCGTCACTGCGCATGCGCCGTTCATGATACTCCGGGCGTAAAGCATTGCACCACGCTCGGACCATCATTTGCATAAGGTAATACCTACTTACACTTACGCTGGCTTACGCCGACGCAATGTTAGGAGCATTTGCTTTCTGAATTTCATACTTGCCTCTCTGCGTTGCGTCGGCGTAGAGAAAGAGATATGCTACGGCGGCATATATATGCGCCGATGTATGTGAATCCGGGCCATTAACTTCAGAAGAAGCTAATTTGTGTTACCAACGCTCTGACTAAGGAAGCCTTAGCTTGGGCCTCCCCTTTGACAAGGGGGCTCCCAGGTCCTAGCCCCCCATTTTAATAAGTATGGGGTACATAGTACCTCTACTCGATAACCAACATTTTTTTTAAAAAGTATATAAAAACACAACAGTTTTTGACAAGTCCTTTATTAACCACTTTAGCCCCGGGCCTGTTTTTCAGATTCGGTGTTTACGAGACTAAAACATTTTTTTTTGCTATAAAATTACTTAAAACCCCCAAACATTATATATTTTTTTTTTCTAACACTCTAGAGAATAAAATGGCAGTCATTGCAATACTTTTTGTTACACCGTATTTGCGCAGCGGTCTTACAAGCGCACTTTTTTTGGAAAAAATTCACTTTTTTAAATAAAAAAATAAGACAACAATAAATTTGGCCCAATTTTTTTACATATTGTGAAAGATAATGTTACGCCGAGTAAAATGATACCCAACATGTCACGCTTAAAAATTGCGCCCGCTCGTGGCATGGCGTCAAACTTTTACCCTTAAAAATCTCGATAGGCGATGTTTAAAAAATTCTACAGGTTGCATTTTTTGAGATACAGAGGAGGTCTAGGGCTAGAATTATTGCTCTCGCTCTAACGATCGCGGCGATACCTCACTTGTGTGGTTTGAACACCGTTTTCATATGCGGGCGCTACTCGCGTATGCGTTCGCTTCTGCGCGCGAGCTCGTCGGGACGGGGCGATTTAAAAAAATTTTGTTTTTGTTTTCGTATTTATTTGTATTAATTTTACCAATTTTTAACACTAAAATAAAAAAAAAATAAAAAAATTATCACTTTTATTCCTATTACAAGAAATGTAAACATCCCTTGTAATAGAAAAAAGCATGACAGGTCCTCTTAAATATGAGATCTGGGGTCAAAAAGACCTCAGATCTCATATTTAGGCTAAAATGCAAAAAAAAAAAAAAAAATTTTAAATGTCATTTTTCAAATGACATTTAAAAAAAAATGTCTCTTTAAGACGCTGTTTGGAACTGACGTTTGACGTCACTTCCGCCCAGCAGAGCTACGGGGATGGACGAGGGAAATTTTTTCCCTCACTCGCATCCCCGCTGACCAGACGAGCACACCCGATCGCCTCCGCCGCTACCGACGGCTCCGGTAAGCGGCGGAGAGCGCGGGAGCGCAGCGGGAGGGGGGGGACGCTCGTCCGCTACCGATAACGGCGATCTCGCGGCGATTCCGCCGCGGAGACCGCCATTATCGTTTACCCGACCGCCCACAGAAGAGATGGATATCTTGGTTGTGGCAGCAGCTGCTGCCGTTACCGAGATATCCATCCTCAAAGTGCCGACGTATACCTGCGGTGGGCGGTCGGAAAGTGGTTAAATATAACTATCCCCATAAGTAGATCCAACGTCAACAAAACGTGCGTTTATCACTATTGTATATGTCTTGAGAAAGGTGGGCTGCTTCCTGACAACATTTTGACATTTATTAAACTACATTGGGAAATGCTGAGTGCACCTGTTGCCTGATATATATATATATATATATATACATACTGTGACAGGAAGTCAGGTAAATCTGTGGGTGTTGTCACAGACGGGAGATACTGTACATTTCTGCCTTGTTTAGACAATTCACCAATTACTTATAAGGTGTCGGCGGCAGAAGTAGCCAGAAAGGTTTAAGGGCGTTGGAAAACTTCAGCTGTTCAGAATGAGGCAATTAAGGCATCTATAAGTCATGAAAACTTCTGCGCACGAGCTCAGAGCTCTGATGAAGAGGCCCCAGACGCCTCAAAACGCGCCAACCAGCAGCAACATATACTTCCAGTCCCCCCATTGTGGAGTGCGGACTGAGGGGAACATACCTCATTGCCCGTCGACAAGCCTGTTTTGTTATGCCTTTTGTGAGTAGTTTTTAATATTTTTATTATTCAATAAATTGTCAAGCGGTAATACACCAGGCTGGTGCGCCTTTCTTTTCTTTTCCTCTATAAGTCATCCAGAGGATGACTACAGATTGCTGCATCCTGAGGCTTTTTGAGTTAAGAAGAGCAGTGAGCTGAGAAAGACTTCTGAAGAGGTGAGGTGGTGTTGATTTTTCTGTGTGATAAAAATCAAAAAGACTATTGTTTTTCTGCTGTATGACCAGCAGTGTCTGCCCAGCAGTAGGTTGTGCCAGACTCAATAGATATGTTACTGTGTGGTGAAGGTAGACGCCCCAAGTGGCCAGGGTTTATTTTATGTTTTGTTTTGTTTATGCTGTTTGGATGCTTGCACTGGTTTCCAGCAACATGGAAGAATAAACCATAATCTTTGTTTCAGCCATCCTCGGCTGCCTCTCTGTATAGTTCAGTGTGTAGTGAACCCACCCAGGGGGTCACACACACCTGCTACCGAGCTAACCCCTTACACATGGTGGAGTGCCGTGGGCAGTTAAAGTAAACCCAACATGGAGGAGATACTGAAACAGCTGGCTATAGCAAATGCAAATCAACAGCAGACAAATGCAGGTTTGCAGCGGAGCCTTGCAGCTCAACAACAGGCTCACCAAGAGAGCATTGCAGCTCACCAAGATAGCATTGCAGCTCAACAACAGGTTCACCAAGAGAGCATTGCAGCTCAACAACAGGTTCACCAAGAGAGCATTGCAGGCTTGGAACAGAGACACCAGCAGCAAATGGAGGCCACCATGAAACAGCTTCAGAGACAGCAGACCGAGGCTGGGAGTCAGGCCAGTAACATATCGACTTTATGGGTAAGCCACTTATTGCCAAAGATGACTGCAGATGATGACCCTGAGATGTTTCTGACCACGTTTGAGAGAACAGTGGAAAAAGAGAGTTGGCCTAAAGAACAGTGGGCTGGACTAGTGGCCCCCCTATTATCTGGAGAAGCCCAAAAGGCATATTTTGTTTTGGAGCTTTCAGATGCAAAAAAACTATGATCGGTTAAAAGAGGAAATATTGGCACGTTTTGGTGTAACCCTGGATGTCCATGCTCAGCAGGTCCACAATTGGAGTTATCAGCTGAGGAAGCCACCTTGGTCGCAGATGTATGACCTCATCCATTTGGCTAGGAAATGGAGCGAGTAGTCATGGACAAATTTCTTAGGTCTCTTCCTAACACCCTGCAGAAATGGGTAAGCCATGGTGGTCCGTAAACCACAGACAAACTTGTAGACCTGGTCGAAAGGTACCTAACAACAGAGAATTTGTCCTCTTCCCCCAGAGACGCACAGACTTTCCACCCCAAGACCAGACCCTCCCCACCTATAGGTAAGACTGCATTAAGGGATGGGGTTGGAGAGAGGGACCAAAGAGCAACCAGAGGTATTATCGGGACTACTGCTAATGTTTGGCGTGAGCGGCCTGGAAGACCCATCCCACAGGAGAGGACTAGGTTGATTTGTTACCATTGCCGGGAAGAGGGACATGTAGCAGCAGTTTGCCCAGCGGGTGATGAACCCATGCAGTGTGACTTTCTGACAGAGAGACGACAGTCCCTTTTTGCAACCATATGCAGTGTAGTAAAGGGGAATGAGAAACCTTTATGTAGAATGTGCTTAGATGGTAAAGATGTTGTGGTATTGTTGGATTCAGGTAGCCTGGTCACCTTAGTAAAAAGTGATCTAGTGGTGGGAAAAACCTTACATCCTAGGAAAATGGCTGTAGTCTGTGTACATGGGGACACTCGAGAATATCCGGTGACTACGGTTTCCTTTGAAACCTCCCTCGGTAACTTGTGTCACCAAGTGGGTTTAGTTCCCAAACTGCCACATGACGCCATTGTGGGAAGGGATTTCCCAAAGTTCTGGGAACTCTGGGATTGCCCAGATTCCCCAGTAGGTGGTTCTTCTGAGCCTGAAACATCTACTCCAGAGTCCTCTAACTGTGAGGATTCTCCTGAGTTTCCGTTCTCAATCTTAGCAGGGGAAACACCATTCCTTAGGGAGGAGCCTGCTACTTCAGAAGAGGAACAGCAGCTGATAGGGTTTGATGACCTTGAGGTGCACAGAGAAAATGTTATCACTGAGCAATTGAGGGACCCCACATTGCTAAGAGCCCGGGAGAATGTAGTGAAGATAGATGGGGAGTTAGTTAACCCTGACGAGAGGGTTGCCCTCCCTTACTTCATTATTGAAAGGGACCTGTTATATCGAGTGTCACAGAGGATAGAGGACACCATTGAGCAACTGGTAGTGCCTAAACCGTACCGCAAGATGGTTTTGGAACTGGCCCATGGGCACATTCTTGGGGGACATTTGGGAGCAGAAAAAACCCGGGAGAGAATCACCCAGAGGTTTTATTGGCCTGGGATCACTAAGGAAGTGGAATTGTACTGCTCTTCCTGTCCAGTGTGTCAGATTACTGCACCCATGCCACATTTCCGCAGTCCGTTGGTACCCCTGCCCATTATCGAGGTCCCTTTTGAGAGGATCGCCATGGACTTGGTTGACCCCTTACTGAAGTCCACTAGAAGGCACCAGCACATCTTCGTAATAATGGACTATGCCACCCGTTACCCAAAAGCGATTCCTCTCCGAAGCACCTATGCTACAACCATTGCCAAAGAGTTATTTCAGGTTTTCAGCCGTGTGGGTCTTCCTAAGGAAGTCCTAACTGACCAGGGCACCCCGTTTATGTCTAGGGTGGCCAGAGAACTTTGTAAACTCCTGAAAGTGACCCAATTACGTACATCAGTATGCCACCCTCAAACAGACGGGTTAGTGGAAATGTTTAATAAAACTTTAAAACACATGTTGAGGAAGGTGGTGGATAAAGACGGAAAGAATTGGGATTATCTGCTCCCTTATCTGATGTTTGCCATAAGAGAGGTCCCCCAATCGTCCACAGGGTTCTCTCCGTTTGAGCTACTGTATGGGAGGCATCCCCGGGGCCTACTGGACATTGCCAGAGAAACATGGGAGAGTGAGAGTTCCCCTCATCGAAGTGTGATTGAACATGTGGCACAAATGCAAGATAGAAGTGATGCCGATTGTGAAGGTACATTTAGCCCAAGCCCAATTGGCTCAACAAAGGATTTACAATCGTGGGGCCCAGGTCCGTTCCTTTGCACCTGGTGATAGGGTGTTGGTACTGGTCCCCACGGTCTAAAGTAAATTTCTAGCCAAATGGCAGGGTCCCTATGAAGTGTTGGAGAAAATGGGGGTGGTGAATTATAAAATTAGCTAACCGGGAAGACGAAAACCTGAGCAGCTCTATCACGTGAACTTGTTGAAACCATTAAAGGATAGAAAGTCCTTGGTCGCTAAGACTACCCGATTTTCTGCTCCATTTAACCTGGCTGTCCCTGAAGTTGGGATAGCGGAGACTCTGTCCAAAACTCAGCAACAGGAGGTTAAAGAATTTGTGCTCCATAATAGGGAGATGTTTTCAGACCTGCCAGGTGGGGTCTCCAGGGTTGAAAATTACATTATCACCACACCAGGGGATAAGGTCAAGTTGAAGCCTTATAGAAATCCAGAAGTCCGGCGAGAGGCAATTCACCAGGAAGTAAAAAAAATGCTTGAGCTGGGGGTGATAGAAGAGTCAAATAGTGATTGGTCCAGTCCCATTGTCTTAGTGTCCAAACAAGATGGAAGTTGGAGGTTTTGTAATGACTTTCGCCGCCTGAATAAAATCACTAAGTTTGACACCTATCCTATGCCCCACATAGATGAACTGATTGATCGCCTAGGCACTGCCCGGTACATGACGACGTTAGACCTGACCAAGGGTTATTGGCAAATTCCTCTCTTTCAGTCGGCCAGGGAAAAAACAGCATTTGTAACTCCAGACTGATCTTTCCAATATCGGAGGATGCCTTTTGGGTTACAGAATGCTCCCGCCAAATTTTAATGCACCATGGATAAGACCCTTCGACCTCATCGAGCCTATGCTGCTGCATACCTCGATGACATTGTCATCCACAGTGAGGATTGGGACTCACACTTACCAAAAGTTCAGGCTGTGTTGGATTCCATCTGGAAAGCCGGGTTTACAGCCAATCCAAAAGAATGTACCCTTGGGCTAGAAGAGACAAAGTATCTGGGGTATACCATTGGAAGAGGTCTAATCAAGCCCCAAATAAACAAAGTTGAGGCTATTCAGGATTGGCCATGTCCCACCAACAAGAAACAGGTTCGTGCATTTTTGGGGATCGCGGGTTATTATCTCCGCTTTATCCCCCATTTTGCCTCACAGGCTGCTCTCCTGACCAATTTGACCAAAGGGAAGGAGTCTGTCATCACCAAATGGACTCCCGAATCAGGCCTTACTTAGTCAGCCAGTTTTAAATTCGCCTGATTTTTCACGGGACTTTGTGGTTCAGACAGATGCGTCAAATGTGGGGTTAGGAGCTGTACTGTCCCAGATTATCAAGGGGGAGGAACACCCTGTTATGTACCTCAGCCGAAAGTTGAAGGCCCATGAGGAGAATTATGCCACCATTGAGAAAGAGTGTTTGGCGGTGAAATGGGCTTTGGATTCTCTCCGGTACTACCTCGTGGGTAGACAGTTTTAACTGGTGATAGATCAGCACAGAACAAGGAGACCAATAGGATAATAAATAGGTGGTTCCTGGCCCTTCAGGAATTTAGTTTTGTGGTAACGCATTGCCCCAGTGTTAAAATGGGGATTGCAGATGGGTTGTCCCGAGTGCATGCATGCCTGGCAACCTGTGTCCCAACCCTGGGGTTGAAAAAAGAGGGGGGGGGTATGTGACAGGAAGTCAGGTAAATCTGTGGGTGTTGTCACAGATGGGAGATACATTTCTGCCTTGTTTAGACAATTCACCAATTACTATCAGGTGTCGGCGGCAGAAGTAACCAGAAAGGTTTAAGGGAGTTGGAAAACTTCAGCTGTTCAGAATGAGGCAATTAAGGCCTCTATACGTCATCCAGAGGATGACAACTGATTGCTGTATCCTGAGGCTTTTTGAGTTAAGGAGAGCAGTGCGCTGAGAAAGACTCTTGAAGAGGTAAGGTGGTGTTGATTTTACACAAAGATAACCTGAGTATATCCAAGATGCAGTTTTTAAAATATTATTTAATTTATTAAAGGAACACTAAAGGCAAAATTTTTTTTTTAAATAACAAACATGTTATACTTACCTCCACTGTGCAGCTCGTTTTACACAGAGTGTCCCCTAACCCTGACTTCTGGGGTCCCTCGGCGGCTTTCTCGGCTCCTCCTCACAAAAGCTTTCCACCTTCATGCGAGCGAGCGAGCATGGTGGAAAGCTTTTGCGAGCGCGTTCCCGTGATACAGCGGCGGCCATAGCCGCCGACTGTATAACTCGGCCCCGCCCCCCATCTGCTGTGATTGACAGCAGCGCCAGCCAATGCTATCAATCCATACAGCCTAACCAATCAACGGCCAGACTGGGAACCAAAAAGGATCACATGGACTTTCGAGGGGTCAGGTAAGTAAAATGGGGGTTCGGGGGGCCAGTACCGTCGGATGTTTTTTCACCTTAATGCATAGGATGCATTAAGGTGAAAAAACATTTACCTTTACAACCCCTTTAAGGGAAAAAAGCTGGTCAAACCTGCCTGGCCCTATGTGAAAAAGTAATTGTCCCCTCCCATGCTGAATCATAAATGAACTTTGAAAAACCACAATTTTTTTGGAAAGCAGAGTTAAATTTCACTTGCCACACCCAGGCTTGATTACTGCTAGATAACAAAAAAAACCTGGTGAATGCCCAGGGAATACCCAAGCCTACTTACCGACCAGCTCGCAGAACAACCAATTAACCTGTCTAACAGTATGCGTTAAAAAGAGGGGTTTTGTCCACACGCATTTGCAAATGCATGCATGAGCTACAGAGCCGCGCCAAGGCACCCTGTAATTTGTGGTCCTAACACTAAACCAAATCAAATCTTCCGGAAGAATTTTACTTTTGCACTGCAGTGTCATTTATTCTTAATGACATCCCAATGACCCTTGCCAATGCACATGCCCCAAGCAGCCCATGAAAATGAATGGGTTGCCTCAACAAAATGCACTGCACAACATGTATTAATGCACATGTGTGAATCTTGTCTCAGTGTTCCCAGAAGTATATTTTGTGAACTGATAACTTCCTGTGTTCTCTGCTGCCCTGGACAGGGGAAGTATTATGTAATCCTGTCTTAAGGTGACAACGCTGCTCCCCTCAAGATATATTACAGTGAATGGGCATTATCATTAGTGTTGCTCACGAATATTCGCATTGCGAATATTCGCTACGAATATTGCATATTCGAGTATTCGCGAATAACATGAATATCGCGGCGAATATTCGCTATTTCGAATATTCGAATTTTTTCAATTTTTTTTTTAGAACAGATCACATCCTAGAGATCCCCATCGACGTCTAAAAGCATTGCTGGTATGATTAGAGACCTTGGGCCGAGTAGCTGCAGCGCTCATTTTATATTGCCGAAAAATCGCAATGCGATTATTCGGCAATAGCGATATCGCGCGATTATTTTATATTGTAATATATCACGAATATTCTGAGCCAATCAGAGTGCTCCATTACGCATTTCTCGAAATTTCGCAATTATTTTGTATTGTAATATATCACGAATATTCTGAGCCAATCAGAGTGCTCCATTCCGCATTTCTCGAATAATCGCAATTATTTTATATTGTAATATATCACGAATATTCTGAGCCAATCAGAGTGCTCCATTCCGCATTTCTCGAATATTTGCAATTATTGTGTATTGTAATATATCACAAATATTCTGAGCCAATCAGAGTGCTCCATTCCGCATTTCTCGAATATTCGCAATTATTTTATATTGTAATATATCATGAATATTCTGAGCCAATCAGAGTGCTCCTTCCGCATTTCTCAAATATTCGCAATTATTGTGTATTGTAATATATCACGAATATTCTGAGCCAATCAGAGTGCTCCTTCCGCATTTGCCGAATATTCGCAATTATTGTGTATTGTAATATATCACGAATATTCTGAGCCAATCAGAGTGCTCCTTCCGCATTTCTCGAATATTCGCAATTATTTTATATTGTAATATATCACGAATATTCTGAGCCAATCAGAGTGCTCCTTTCCGCATTTCTCGAAATTTCGCATTCGCAATTCGCATTCGCATTCGCAATAGCGAAAATTCGCAATAGCGAAAATTCGCAATATTTTCATTTCCAAAAAATATCACGAATATTCGTATTTAGCGAATATATCTCGAATATTCGACTATATATTTGAGATATATCGCGAAATCGAATATGGCATATTCTGCTCAACACTAATTATCATGTAGGGACAGGAAGTGTGTTACAGGCAGGATCACCACACCTAGAGACTGGTAACTGTACTACATACATTTTTGTTTTTTTAGTTTATACTTGCTTAGGACTTTATCAGGGAGGCTTGCCAGAATCAGAAACTATATTTATTAGTCAGGAAACAGAGATTCTTGGATGCTGGAGATTTCTATCACCATTGGCTTCCTGCCCCACACTATAAGTATACCTAGATTTACCTTTACATCCAGTGCAAATACCACATTGCATTAATGCTAGATTCCTATTTTAATTCTTTAGTCCTTATTGCAGGGGTAGGCAACCTGTGCCCCTCCACCTGTTGTGGAACTACATTTCCCATGAGGCATTTCAAGGCTGGCAGTTACAATTACTCCCAGAGGCATGATGGGGTGGGACATGATAGTTCTGCAACTGTTGGTTGCCTACCCCTGCCTTTTTGGGTATATAAAGTAAACAAATCCTAAGCAAAGTATTCCTTTAGTAGGTAATCGTTTAAATGAGATTTAGACCATACCAGTACCTCCTTAGTAAAATAGCTAAGTATGCTATAAAACATGTCTTCCTTTTTAAGGTCCCTTTGACTCTGGTGTGGTGCAGTTTGAAGAAACTGCACCACATCAGTGTAAAAGGAGACAAACTGTAGTATAATATATATTGTGGGGCTGATTTACCAAGCCTGTGCGCCATGACTCATGGTGCACAAGCAGGAGTAAAACCGTTTTTGACATTTACAAAAGAGATACACTGCCAGTGCAGTGTATTTCTTCATTTACTAAACTGCCTAATGCGCCCAGGAGAGGGCGCACAGCACGCCAGTACAGAGCTGGCGTACGGCATTTAGTTCTGTAAACATCAGGGATTCGGGCGGGAGTTTATGAGGGGAGGGAGGGGGGTGATGCAGGGAAAGTGTAGTGACATGTGTTTGAACGTGTGTGGCGGGCCGAATTGAAAGCGAAAGTGACTTTTGAGAAACGATCCCCGTGCGCTTGCAAAGTACGCCAGAACCTCGGAAGGTTCATTTGCATACTGGGCATGCACAGAGGGAGATTTCAGGGAATGCCGTGCGCCTTGTCAGTACGCCGAGAAAATCTTGGTAAATACCAAGCGGCGTAGCAGTGTTTGCACTGCGTGAAACGGCGCACGGCAATCTCCGAGCTGTTCTCGGGCTGCGCCGACACTGAAGGGGAACTCCGCGCCAAATTTCAAATTTGAAACCGGCGCGGGTTCCCGACCAGGGGTATAATAGGCTCTTCGGCTTTGGTCCGGAACGTGAGGGGTTAACCCACGCCAAAAACGGCGTGGGGTTCCCCCCCAGATCCGTACCAAGCCTTATCCCAGGCACGCAGTCTGGCTGGACAGGAATGGGGGTGGGGACGAGCGAGTGCCCCCCCCCTCCTGAGCCGTACCAGACCACATGCCCTCGACATGGGGGAGTGTGTGCTTTGGGGGAGGGGGGCACTGCCCCCCCCAAAGCACTCTTGTCCCCATGTCGATAGGGACAAGAGCCTCTTCCCGACAACCCTGGCCATTGGTTGTCGGGGTATGCGGGCGGGAGCCAATCAGAATCTGGGAGCCCCTTTAATAAGGCGGCCCCCAGATTCCGGCCCCCCACCCTATGTGAATGAGTATGGGGTACATGGTACCCCTACCCATTCACCTGGTGGAAAAAGTGTAAACACAAATAAACCACACAAGAATAAAATAATTTATTAGCCAGCTCCAGGGGTCTTCCGCCAACCCACCCCGGTCTTCGCCGCCGCCGTCTTCCGCCGCCGCCCCCTTCACCACGAAGCTCCGTGCTTGTGGGGGAGGGCAGCGGGCTTCGAAGTTTTCGCCGGGGTGAGGGTCGTACATCCCACCCCGGTTTTCTAGTCGTCTTCCGCCGCGGCCCCCTTCACCATGAAGCTTCCTGCCTATGGGGGAGGGCCGCGGGCTTCGTAGTTTTCTGCCGGGGGGCTCTCGATAGCCTCTTCTGCCTGGCTCTTCCGCGGGGGCCAGGGCTTCTCGTCGCTGTGTCGCCGTCTTCCGCCGCCACCCCCTTACCACGAAGCTCCATGCTTGTGTGGGAGGGCAACGGGCTTCGAAGTTTTCGGCCGGAGTGAGGGTCGCACATCCCACTCCGGACTTCTAGTCGTTTTCGCCGCTGCCCCCTTCACCATGAAGCTTCCTGCTTATGGGGGAGGGCGGCGGGCTTCTCGTCGCTGTCTTCTGCCGCGGGGTGACACTTGCGGGCTTCTTCGTCGACATCTGCTTCTGCCTGGCTCCGCCGCTGGGGCCAGGGCTTCTTCTTCCATTCGATGTTGACACGGCGAGGTCCGGCGCTGAAATGCCGAAAGAGCGGCGGGCACGGACTTATATTGGCATTGGGCGTGGGCGTGGTTATGCCACCATGTGACCTTAACCCATGTGACATCACAGGGCATGATGGGAATGTGATGTCACATGGGTTAAGGTCACATGGTGGCATAACCACGCCCATGCCCTATGCCAATATAAGTCCGTGCCCACCGCTCTGTCGGCATTTCAGCGCCGGACCTCGCCGTGTCAACATCGAATGGAAGAAGAAGCCCTGGCCCCAGCGGCGGAGCCAGGCAGAAGCGGATGTCGCCGAAGAAGCCCACGAGTGTCACCCCGCGGCGGAAGACAGCGACGAGAAGCCCGCCGCCCTTCCCCATAAGCAGGAAGCTTCATGGTGAAGGGGGCGGTGGCGAAAACGACTAGAAGTCTGGAGTGGGATGTGCGATCCTCACTCCAGGCGAAAACTTCGAAGCCCGCTGCCCTCCCACACAAGCACAGAGCTTCATGGTGAAGGGGGCGGCAGCGGAAGACAGCGACGAGAAGCCCGCCACGTCCAAGTCCGGGATGGGATGTGCGACCCTCATCCCGGCAGAAAACGTCGAAGGGGGCGGCGGCAGAAGACGGCGACGAGAAGGCCAGGCCCCCGCGGAGGAGCCAGGCAGAAGCCGACAAAGCCCGCGGGTGGCGCCCCGCTGCGGAAGACAGCGACGAGAAGCCCGGAGAGTGGCGCCCTCCGGCGGAAGACGGCGAAAGAAGCCCTGGCCTCGGGAGGAGTCAGGCAGAAGCGGAGAAGCCCGAGGTGGGGGCGACACCCCCGTTGTTCTCCGCTGTTTTCGGCCGCCCCCCCCCCCCGGATGTGAAAGAGCTTAATTTTGGGGTGGGGGCCCGGCCGAGCATGGCGGAGAGCATCGGTGGGTGTTCCCCCCCCCGGCAGAAAACGGCTAGAAGACCGAGGAGTGGCGACGCCCCTGTTGTTCTCCGCCATTTTCCGCCGCCCCCCCCGGATGTGAGAGAGCTTAATTTGGGGTGGGGGCCTGGCCGAACATGGCGGAGAGCATCGGTGGGTGTCTCTCCCCCCCGGCGGAAGGCGGCGGCGAAGACCGGGGGGGTAGGTGTACCCCCCCGGCGGAAGACAGCCATCAGCCCGCGGGAGGCAGGAGCCCCCCGCAGAAGGCGGCGGCGAAGACCGAGGAGGGGTAATTTTTTTATTTATAAAACTACGACCAAAAAGTTAACAAATATATAAAATAAACAAAATAACTAAATAAACCAAGTAACACAAAAACAAACAACAAAACACAAACCATCAAACCACCGACCTCCACCCACCAAGAAATAACTATAAAGAAAAATATCACCAGAACAGGTATTTACAACAGGCTCACTGGTACAAGAGAAAGTCTTTATAGTACATCAGAAAAGCTTGCCCAGATCATTGCCAAAAAAAAACCACTTAAAACGGCTCACTGGTACAGTAGGGAGATATTAAAGTCCATAGAAACCACTACTGTCCAGATCATCGCCAACCCACAACACACCCCACCATCACAACAACAAATATCTACAACCCACGTATGAGCAAGAACATGATAGTCAGACATGTCTGTAGCCTTATTTCAAAAAAATACCATAAACAAAATCTATGGGGGTGAAAAAGGATAGATGCCCCTACCCATGGAGAGGGGCAGAGCTGTGACCTAAGGGGGCTGGAAGAGGAACCCCCTCCATAAATGGGCACACCTCTCAGGCCCGACCCTGCTCCTTTCCAGATCCCGCACCTTCACCAACTCCCGAAAGATATCGCCCACCACCTCATGCACAGACAGGATTTTGTCCCTAGTGGACACCAAACACCGAGCGTGCCAAGTGTAATAAAGCACAACTAGGCTGAGTAAATAAAGTGAGGATAACTCAAATCCCCTGCGGACCCCAAAATCACCATACACTCGCTCAGCATAGGTCAGGGCCGGAAGGCGGGGGTAGCCAATGGCACCCCCTACCCTCGTAAGAACCTCCATGTTGAAGGGACATTGGACCAGAAAATGGTCCATGGTCTCCAATGTCCCACCACATTCCTGACGGGGGCAGTCCCTGTCCCCCAGGTTCCTGTATTTGAGATTTGCACGGACATAGAGTCGTCCATGGAACGACCTCCATACGAGATCCCAAAACTTATTTGGAATTCTAGAAGAATTCAAGAGGGCTAGCCCCTCCGTGAGGACCCTCTCAGGGCAGTCCCTCAAAGACAGGGGCTTCAAAATGTCCGAGGCCATGACCCTCAGGTACAGCTCCCGCCGACCCAAAGAGCCCACCTCCAGGGCAGTTATCCGCCACTGCCTCAGTACCTTTAATGCCAGGGGGACATAGGAAGGGAGATACCCATGCGATCTCCTCAGATCACCGGGCCTCCCCCCTCCCCCACTGCCTCAAGAACAGCAAGAGCCAGTCCTTGCATGAACACTCCCACCAGGAAGGCTCGTCCACAAATATGGACTGCAAATTGTATTTAACAAAGATGGTGACAAAGAACACCACCGGGTTGACCATGTCCAACCCACCTTGCCTTCGCTGGCGGTATGTGACCTCCCTCTTGATCAGGTTCAGTCTGTTTCCCCACAACAGCAGGAAGAACAGACCATAGACCCGAGCATAGAGAGATGCTGGCAAAAGACACACATAGCTTACAAAGAGAAACTCAGGCAATAAGTACGTCTTGACCAAGCTTACCCTTTCCCTCAGGGAAAGTTTCCAACCTTTCCAGGCCTTCACCTTCCGAGTGGCACTCACCAGCCTGCGCTCCCAGTTTAGCTTGGGATAATCACCCGGGCCGAAATGAATGCCAAGAACTCGAATCTCTGGTGCGGGCGTGGGGAACACGTCCGGAAGGGGGAACTGCTCCCCCTCCTTCCCCAACCAGAAAACTTCACTCTTGTCCCAATTGACCAGCGAGCCTGACGCCTCAGAGTAGCACCCGATCTGGGACTCCACATAATGGGCCTCCTCACGACCAGATACCACCACCGAGACGTCGTCCGCATAGGCCACAACCCTCACCGCCGAAACCGGACCCCCGACAGGTCCCACCGGAACCCCCCCCACACGCCTGCAGTCTAGCCTCCTTACGAAGGGGTCGACCGCAAAGATGTACAGTAGGGGGCTCAGCGGGCACCCCTGCCGGACGCCAGAGTCCACAGCAAAGGCCCGGCCCACCCAACCGTTGACAAGAGGGAAGCTCTCAGCTCCCCTATACAATACCTGCAGCCAATCAACGAATTGATCAGGCAGACCGTATCTCCTCAGAAGCAGCGAAAGGTACTCGTGGTTCACCCGATCAAACGCCTTAGCCTGATCCAGTGCAAGCAGATACCGCTCGCTGCCATCAGCCCTGCACCTTTCCACAGCCTCCCGGACGCTCAGGACGGCACTAAAAGTGCCCCGGCCAGGAATTGTGCAGTGCTGAGAGGGAGACAGCATCCTGCCCGCCAAAGCAGACAGACGTGTAAACAAGATCTTTGCCAGTATCTTCCTATCTGTGGTAAGAAGGGCGATCGGACGCCAATTCTCCACCACAGACGGATCTTTCCCCTTTGACAGTAGGATCAGAGCTGACCTTCTCATTGAGGGAGGCAGCAGGCCATAGGCCAAACATTCACTAAACACGTCCCTCAGATGAGGAGCCAAGAGGCTCTTAAAGGTTTTGTAGAACTCGGCCATGAGCCCATCGGGCCCAGGTGACTTTTTAGAAGCTAAAGAGCTAATAGCCTGCTCGACTTCAGCTACCGAGATCTCTTCTGTCAGAGAGTCAGGAAGGTCAGACCCCACTTCCAGCGGGGTCTCATCAAGGAATTCCCTGACTTTCTCCATGTCTAGAGGCCGCTTCTTCAGGAGGTCCGAAAAGTGGTCTCTGACAACACCCAGGATCCCCGATCTGGACCGGACCAGAGATCCTGAGGCATCCTTCAGGCCATGTACGACCTTCGACCTCGCCACCTCACCACAGCTCCTGTAGGGATCAGGAGAGATAAACTTCCCGTAATCCCTCTCAAAAACCAGGGAGGCGAGACGGTCGTACTGACACTCCTTCAAGCTGCCTGCGTAGTCTCTGGTAGGCCTGGAATTTGGAAGCTGCCCTGTACCAGAGATTTCCCGGAAAAAGTCGCCAGACCTCTTTTTAAATACTTCCCACCACTCAAGGCGGGAGCAGTTGCCCTCAAAGAGCGAGGTCTGGCCCAGGAAGAAAACCTCATAGGCTTCCCTAACCTCAGGATCCTCCAGTAGCGACCCATTCAGGCGCCACAAACCCCTCCCTTTCTGAGGAGTGTCAGCGACATTCAGGGCCACAGATACCATACAGTGATCGGAGAACTCTACCGACTGCAGCTCAGGAGCCGAGTCCTCCTTTAAAAAAAACCTATCTAATCTACTCTTACTACTACCTCGGGAAAACGTGAAACCAGTGAGGTTGGGGAGGTGACGAACGTGCACATCCACCAACCTGGCCTCCCTCACTACGTTATTCAAAAAAATACTATCATATCCCAGAGGGTTGGCGGCACCTGCCCGGTCTTTGGGCCTAGTGATCATATTGAAATCGCCACCAAAAATCACCTGCTGGGACGTAAAAAGATAAGGCTTAACCGCCGTAAGGAGGCTCCTCCTCTCCCTCCTAGTTTGAGGCCCATAAAAATTTATGAGCCGGAGGAATTGCCCCCTCACGACAGCGTCCACCACCAGACATCTACCGATCTCCACTTCAATCACTCGCCGGCAAGCCACCGGACCAGTCTTAAAAAGGACCGCAACCCCACTGCAGGGCTCGGCCGCAAGAGACCAGAGGGAGGGCCCACATCTCCACTCCCTCTTTGCTAGATGCATCTCTGCCACAGATGCCAGCCAGGTCTCCTGCAAAAACAAAATGTCAGCTTCAACACGGCTGAGAAAATCGAAGGCCATAAAACGAGCTCCGGCAGAACGAATACTTGCGACATTAATGGTCGCAAGCCGTATTGGAGAGGGTACCGCCATCAGAATGATTGAAAGTGGTCACGTTCTCCTTCATACTACAAACACAAAAACATATTTACATATATACATGCTTATACCCCGTCCTCCTCAGAGTCCGAGGAGGACGTCAAAATGCCATATGGGTTCCCCAGGGACACCCCACTTTGTGCCCCTGGAGGAACACCACCCCTCACTGGGGACTTCCTGCCCCTGGATTTTGCAGCCCTCCCCTTCTTTTTTCTCCATCTCACCTGCTCCCACTCCTGCCATTTCTCCGAGGTGACAACGCCTCCCCCCCCCTCGGACCCGCTGCCCGAAAACTCCCTTTTAGAGGAGGCCCGAGCAGCCCCCATCTCCACGGCCACAGGTCCAGAGGAGACTCCGGGCCCAGAATGGGGGGGATGGGAGAGACAGGAGGGGGGCCAGAGACAGGAGGGGGGACAGGGGGGGGACCAGACCTGGCCGGGTGGGAAGAGGAAGAAGGGGCAGGGGGGGGGGGGGGACCTACGAGGGGGGGGACTAGGGGGTAGGACACGAGGGAGGGGGGGTGAGGGGGGAGGGCACGGGGTGACAGATGGAGGACCGGGTGGTGGGGGGGGGCAGTGGGGTGAGGGGGGAAGGGGGATGGGGATTGGCCCTGCAACAAAAGGAGGGGAAGGCCAGGCCCCCGGATCCACAGGCCCGGGACCCCCAGGCCTTCCCGACTCCTCCCCACCGGCTTCACCTTCCAGAGGATCGGGAGCCTCCTGACCAACCGTGCCCGTGTCCTCCCGGGGGGGAGCCCCACGCCCACGCCTGCTGCGCCTTCTCTGAGGCAATGGGCCTGTTGGTCCCTCCGGAGTAGCATTAGGGGCTCCAGGATCCCCGTCCCCCCGGCGATTATCCGCCGGGGGAGCTTCAGCCGCTCCCGACCCGGGAGGTCCCCCCCCTGAGGAAGGACCCCGATATGCTTTGGGGCACCTACTAAATGGGTGCCCCATCTCACCGCATAAATTGCAGCAGATATCCCCACATGAGTCGGACAGGTGGCCAAAAGCGTGACATCTGCCACATCTGACCACCGTGCAGTCCGAACTCATGTGGGTCGGGCTACCACACTTAAAGCATCGGCGGGGGCTGTCCCGGGTAGAAGGCCAGGATCCGGTCTCTTCCCAGGAAAGTGCTCCCAGGGAGGTGGGCAACGCTGTTGCCCTCCCTCCTGAGCCGGACCCTGGTCAACCAAGCCCCGGTCCAGACCCCGCGCTCATCGAGGTTCTTCCTCAGGGGGGTCTGCAACTGCCCGTACCTCCCGAGCCAGGTGGCAATGTCCTCCGGAGGGAGCGACTCGTTCCGCACCAGGATGGTGACGTTCTTAACCTCCTCCTGCCTGGAGATGGGAACGAGCCTGTACTTCTTCCAAGGGTCAACGCCCCTCACCAACCCAAAGTTGGTGATGAAGCGTTCCATACACACGGGAGTGACAAAACTTATATCGAACTCCCGTGTGTTGGTGGGGTGAATGACAGCAAAAAGGTCACCCACCCCAAAACCCAAGGAGAGTACCAGGCCCACTACCTCACCACGGGCGGGGCAGGGGTCCGGACCCTCGTACCTAAGCTGAACCACATTCCTTCGCCTCCTCTCTGGACCACCCGTACCCCTCGTCCACGCCGACCCCTGTGCCCTCTCCTGGTCAGCAGGGGGGGCGCGGAAATTCTGGGCTCCAAAACGGCTGTACAGGTGGTCCAGAGGGGCACGAGAGCCCGCCACCTGGGCGAAGGAGCGACCCCCCTTCAAGGCCGTCAACAGGTTGGTCTCTGGAGACCCCCGAAAAATATTCTCTGGAAGTGGGGCACCCCCCTCAGCGCCCCCAGAAATGGGAGGGGACGGGGGGCCCCCATCCCTGCCGGTGGTGCTGCACCCACCCCCGCTGAGACACCCTGGCCCACCACCCTTGGCCTGAATACAGGCCCTTCCCCCCCTGGGGCCAAAGCAGAGGGGGACACCTCCCCCACCAAACTCCCCCACCCAGACCCCTCTGCCACCTCAACAGCCCCCTGGGACTCCACCTGCACTGGGGGGATGCCCCCCTGGGACCCCTCCAACTGCCTGATGAAATCATAAGCGGCACAGTCCACCGGGAGGGGTCCCACCTGACACTCCCCCCACCCCGCCTGCGCTGCCTGGAGCCCCTCGGGGCTTACAGTAGTGTCCATGGGGACCTGGGGGGGTGGCAGCTTACCGTCCATATTACCGTCCATAGTACCGTCCTTACTACCGTCCACTGCTCCATCCATCTCCTGCCAGGGGCGCCTGGAGGTGCCTGCTGCAGTACCTGGGACTGGGCGCCCCCGGCCTCTCATCCCCCGGGTCCCCCAAGCTGCCGCCAACCTCCGTAGACACGCGGGGGGCACTTCCGGTCGCCGGCCGGGCACTTCCGGTTCCGGTCGGGGCACTTCCGGTTCCGGTTGGGGCACTTCCGGTTCCTGGGCGGTCACTTCCGGGTCCCCAGGTCTCACAGTTTCTCCACCCCCAACAGCCGGCGCCATCTTGACCACACTACACCCCAGCTGTTTACCATAAGATGTCTGCAGCATTATGCCTCCACCGTGTGTCTGTCTCTCTCCCAGTGACATGGCAGCTGCAGGAGCAGTCCCTGGCTTACTCCCTGCCAGATCATCCTGCTCCACTGCCAGCTGAGGGGTCATGGAGGTCGACACACGGCGGGCTTCAGCTGGGGCAGTGTGACTAACCCGGGGGAGCCTGGACACGCTGACTTGAAGATGGCGGGGGGGTACCGCCGGCGGCACCCGGGCCCGGCGACCTCCTGGATCACTGGGCTCCCCGGACTTCGCCAACCCCCCAGCCCCTTCCACGGACCGAGGGATCGGCTCCCG
This sequence comes from Rana kukunoris, assembly GCA_029574335.1. Taxonomy (NCBI): domain Eukaryota; kingdom Metazoa; phylum Chordata; class Amphibia; order Anura; family Ranidae; genus Rana; species Rana kukunoris. The sequence goes on from JAJQKJ010001737.1 coordinate 99,245, forward strand.
GGAACCCTCCCCAGGTTTTATGGCCATACTGGGCCCTGCACCACCGGCACTCGCCCCCCCCCCCCACTGCACCCATGCTCCCCTGACTCTCCTGGCTGCTTGGGGGGTTGGGACCCCTTCTTAGACCACCCGCTCCTCCTCGCTGCCTGGCTCCCTTCCCGGTTGGCCTGCTGGAGGGTCCTCCGGAGCTCCTCTAGGAAGTTCAACTCTCCAGCCCCACGTTGGCAAAAGCCCCCCAGGTATTCCCATATTTCTTTTACCTCTATTCCTAGGGTGGTGATGGCCCCCTTGTATTCAGCTCTCTTATTGCTGGAGCACCTGTCTCTCTTTTCCCTCAGGCCTGCGAGAGTAGTCATCTTTTCCACGCAGGCCTGAGATATCCTCACCAGCAGGGATTTGATTTTATCCTGCCTCTTCCTGGTTCTTGCCTCATTCTCACCTGGCTGAGGGGCTGTCCAGTCTGAGAGACCCTCCTGCTGATGGTGGTGGCGGTGGTCTGGCTGGAGGGCAGGTGCTGTTGACTCCTCCGGAGGCCCGAAGCCGGTCCACCTCCGGGGCTGAGGGAGGCCATCCCACCCCTCTTCCGGGGCAGGGGGCTGGGGGCTGGAGGCTGGTCCTGGTAGGCTGGATCCTGGAACACAGGAGCTCAGGAAAAAGGTCTTCACTCCTCTCCAGCAAGATGCAAACTGAAGGAAGTGGGAGGAGCTGGAACTACTGCCAGTGGGAGGAGCTGCACTGAGACCGAGGAGGGGTAATTTTTTTATTTATAAAACTACGACCAAAAAGTTAACAAATATATAAAATAAACTAAATAACTAAATAAACCAAGTAAGAAAAAAACAAACAACAAAACACAAACCATCAAACCACCGACCTCCACCCACCTAGAAATAACTATAAAGAAAAATAGCACCAGAACAGGTATTTACAACAGGCTCACTGGTACAAGAGAAAGTCTTTATAGTCCATCAGAAAAGCTTGCCCAGATCATTGCCAAAAAAAAAAAAAAAACACTTAAAACGGCTCACTGGTACAGTAGGGAGATATTAAAGTCCATAGAAACCACTACTGTCCAGATCATCGCCAACCCACAACACACCCCACCATCACAACAGCAAATACCTACAACCCACGTATGAGCAAGAACATGATAGTCAGACATGTCTGTAGCCTTATTTAAAAAAAAATACCATAAACAAAATCTAAGGGGGTGAAAAAGGATAGATGCCCCTACCCATGGAGAGGGGCAGAGCCGTGACCTAAGGGGGCTGGAAGAGGAACCCCCTCCATAAATGGGCACACCTCTCAGGCCCGACTCTGCTCCTTTCCAGATCCCGCACCTTCACCAACTCCCGAAAGATATCGCCCACCACCTCATGCACAGACAGGATTTTGTCCCTAGTGGACACCAAACACCGAGCGTGCCAAGTGTAATAAAGCACAACTAGGCTGACTAAATAAAGTGACGATAACTCAAATCCCCTGCGGACCCCAAAATCACCATACACTCGCTCAGCATAGGTCAGGGCCGGAAGGCGGGGGTAGCCAATGGCACCCCCTACCCTCGTAAGAACCTCCATGTTGAAGGGACATTGGACCAGAAAATGGTCCATGGTCTCCAATGTCCCACCACATTCCTGACGGGGGCAGTCCCTGTCCCCCAGGTTCCTGTATTTGAGATTTGCACGGACATAGAGTCGTCCATGGAACGACCTCCATGCGAGATCCCAAAACTTATTTGGAATTCTAGAAGAATTCAAGAGGGCTAGCCCCTCCGTGAGGACCCTCTCAGGGCAGTCCCTCAAAGACAGGGGCTTCAAAATGTCCGAGGCCATGACCCTCAGGTACAGCTCCCGCCGACCCAAAGAGCCCACCTCCAGGGCAGTTATCCGCCACTGCCTCAGTACCTTTAATGCCAGGGGGACATAGGAAGGGAGATACCCATGCGATCTCCTCAGATCGCCAGGCCTCCCCCCCTCCCCCCACTGCCTCAAGAACAGCAAGAGCCAGTCCTTGCATGAACACTCCCACCAGGAAGGCTCGTCCACAAATATGGACTGCAAATTGTATTTAACAAAGATGGTGACAAAGAACACCACCGGGTTGACCATGTCCAACCCACCTTGCCGTCGCTGGCGGTATGTGACCTCCCTCTTGATCAGGTTCAGTCTGCTTCCCAACAACAGCAGGAAGAACAGACCATAGACCCGAGCATAGAGAGATGCTGGCAAAAGACACACATAGCTTACAAAGAGAAACTCAGGCAATAAGTACGTCTTGACCAAGCTTACCCTTTCCCTCAGGGAAAGTTTCCAACCTTTCCAGGCCTTCACCTTCCGAGTGGCACTCACCAGCCTGCGCTCCCAGTTTAGCTTGGGATAATCTCCCGGGCCGAAATGAATGCCAAGAACTCGAATCTCTGGTACGGGCGTGGGGAACACGTCCGGAAGGGGGAACTGCTCCCCCTCCTTCCCCAACCAGAAAACTTCACTCTTGTCCCAATTGACTAGCGAGCCTAACGCCTCAGAGTAGCACCCGATCTAGGACTCCACATAATGGGCCTCCTCACGACCAGATACCACCACCGAGACATCGTCCGCATAGGCCACAACCCTCACCGCCGAAACCGGACCCCCGACAGGTCCCACCTGAACACCCCCCAGACGCCCGCAGTCTAGCCTCCTTACGAAGGGGTTGACCGCAAAGATGTACAGGAGGGGGCTCAGCGGGCACCCCTGCCGGACGCCAGAGTCCACAGCAAAGGCCCGGCCCACCCAACCGTTGACAAGAGGGAAGCTCTCAGCTCCCCTATACAATACCTGCAGCCAATCAACAAATTGATCAGGCAGACCGTATCTCCTCAGAAGCAGCCAAAGGTACTCGTGGTTCACCCGATCAAACGCCTTAGCCTGATCCAGTGCAAGCAGATACCGCTCGCTGCCATCAGCCCTGCACCTTTCCACAGCCTCCCGGACGCTCAGGACGGCACTAAAAGTGCCCCGGCCAGGAATTGTGCAGTGCTGAGAGGGAGACAGCATCCTGCCCGCCAAAGCAGACAGACGTGTAAACAAGATCTTTGCCAGTATCTTCCTATCTGTGGTAAGAAGGGCGATCGGACGCCAATTCTCCACCACAGACGGATCTTTCCCCTTTGACAGTAGGATCAGAGCTGACCTTCTCATTGAGGGAGGCAGCAGGCCATAGGCCAAACATTCACTAAACACGTCCCTCAGATGAGGAGCCAAGAGGCTCTTAAAGGTTTTGTAGAATTCGGCTGTGAGCCCATCGGGCCCAGGTGACTTTTTAGAAGCTAAAGAGCTAATAGCCTGCTCGACTTCAGCTACCGAGATCTCTTCTGTCAGAGAGTCAGGAAGGTCAGACCCCACTTCCAGTGGGGTCTCATCAAGGAATTCCCTGACTTTCTCCATGTCTAGAGGCCGCTTCTTCAGGAGGTCCGAAAAGTGGTCTCTGACGACACCCAGGATCCCCGATCTGGACCGGACCAGAGATCCTGAGGCATCCTTCAGGCCATGTTCGACCTCGCCACCTCACCACAGCTCCTGTAGGGATCAGGAGAGATAAACTTCCCGTAATCCCTCTCAAAAACCAGGGAGGCGAGACGGTCGTACTGACACTCCTTCATCTGCGCCTTCAGACCGGATATCTGTTCCCGAGAGCCCCCAGAGGACACCAGGTGGTCAAGCTGCCTGCGTAGTCTCTGGTAGGCTTGGTACTTGGAAGCTGCCCTGTACCCAGATATTTCCCGGAAAAATTCGCCAGACCTCTTTTTAACTACTTCCCACCACTCAAGGCGGGAGCAGTTGCCCTCAAGAAGCGAGGTCTGGCCCAGGAAGAAAACCTCATAGGCTTCCCTAACTTCAGGATCCTCCAGTAGCGACCCATTCAGGCGCCACAAACCCCTCCCTTTCTGAGGAGTGTCAGCGACATTTAGGGCCACAGATACCATACAGTGATCGGAGAACTCTACCGACTGCAGCTCAGGAGCCGAGCAGACAGAGTCCTCCTTTAAAAAAAACCTATCTAATCTACTCTTACTACTACCTCGGGAAAACGTGAAACCAGTGAGGTTGGGGAGGTGACGAACGTGCACATCCACCAACCTGGCCTCCCTCACTACGTTATTCAAAAAAATACTATCATATCCCAGAGGGTTGGCGGCACCTGCCCGGTCTTTGGGCCTAGTGATCATATTGAAATCGCCACCAAAAATCACCTGCTGGGACGTAAAAAGGCCTAGTTAGACTTACCGGTGACGGTATTTCTAAGAGCCTTTCAGGACAACCTTGGAGAGAGCGCAGCTCCGCCCATTTCCCAGGAAACACACGTGATCCTTTAAGATCCCTCCTCTTCCACCATGGCCTCAGTTATTGTGGTCTCCGCCCACTGGAAAATAAAGCACAGAACAACCACAACAAAACCATGATAGACATTTCAAACAATCTTTTTATTCAAAATACCTAGGGAGGGAAATTAGCGGTTGTCCTGAAAGGCTCTTAGAAATACCGTCACCGGTAAGTCTAACTAGGCCTTTCTCCAATCGCCTTTCAGGACAACCTTGGAGAGGATAACCGAGTAACTTACCCTAGGGTGGGACCACTGCTTGCAGCACCTTCCTGCCGAAGGCCTGATCTGCAGCGGACAGTAAGTCTAGCCTGTAGTGCCGTAGAAAAGTTGAATAGCTGGACCATGTAGCTGCCTTGCAGATCTGGTCAGGCGTGGCACCGGCCCTTTCGGCCCAGGAAACTGCCGTAGATCTTGTTGAATGGGCCGTCACTCCCGAAGGAGGCACCTCTCCTTTGGCTTGGTAACCTTCGGCGATGGCTTGTTTGAGCCATCTGGCCAATGTACTTTTGGAGGCCTTCTCCCCTTTCCGGGATCCTGAAAATATCACGAACAAGGCGTTGGTTTTCCTGAAATCCTTGGTGACAGCGAGGTATTGAAGCACACACCTTCTTACATCAAGAGTATGAAAGTTTTCTTCCCCTGCATTAGAGGGAGTTGAGGAGAAGGTAGGAAGGACTATTTCCTGAGACCTGTGAAAGGTTGATGAGACCTTAGGAAGAAAAGCTGGATCAGTTTGGAGAACTATTCTGTCCGGCAAAATTCTTAAGAAAGGCTCTGTAACTGCCAAGGCTTGGATTTCGCTGACCCTTCTTGCGATCGTTATGGCCACCAAAAAAATTGTTTTTAGAACTAAATTCTTCAAAGAAATCTCCCTTATGGGTTCAAACGGGGCCCCCGTGAGACCCTGCAACACAATTGATAAATCCCAATTGGGAAAAGCTCTAAAGGCTATTGGTCTGCTCCGACCTAGTGCCTTGAAAAATCTTGAAATTAAATGTTCTTTAGATAACGTTCTTTCTAAATAAACCGACAGGGCTGCCACTTGCGTTTTTAGGGTGCTAATTGCTAACCCTTTCTCCATCCCTGCATGAAGAAACTCTACAACGGAAATTACACTGTTAATCTGGAAGTTTTTGGAGGTACACCATGAGTTGAATTTTCGCCAAACTTTGAGATAAATTGCTCTGGTCACCGGCTTCCTGCTGTCTAGCAAAGTTCTTATCACTTTATTAGAGAGCCCCTTAGCCCTTAAGAGGTCCTCTTCAGAAACCAGGCCGTCAACTGCAAGCGTTCTACCTCTGGATGGTTCACAGAACCCTGACACAGTAGGTCCTTCCTGAGTGGAAGTTTCCACGGTGGTTTCGTGGCTAAACTCTGAAGAGATGCAAACCACGGTCTTTTTGGCCAATACGGAGTGATTAAGATCAGATTGGATTTCTCTTCCCTGAATTTCCTTAGGACTAGAGGTATCAGAGTGAAGGGGGGGAAGGCGTAACACAGCTGGTAGTGCCACTGTTGAGCTAGTGCGTCTATGGCTACTGCCTGGTCCTCTCTGTGGAGAGAGAAGAACCTTTGCACTTTCGCATTCTGCTGGTTGGCAAACAGGTCTATCTGTGGCTGGCCCCACTCCTGAGCGATTGCCCTGAAGACCTCCGGGTTTAAGCTCCATTCTGCCTCTAGTATGCTTCTCCTGCTTAGCAGGTCTGCTAACAGGTTTTGAGACCCTTTTAGGTGCACCGCTGATAGGGATGCTACGTTCCGCTCTGCCCATGAGAGGAGATGGTTGGCCAGTTGCATAAGGCCTCTGCTTCTGGTCCCCCCCTGCTTTAGGACATATGCCACTGCCGTGGTGTTGTCCGACAGGACCTGCACATGTTGACCCTTCACCAACTGATGGAAAGCTTGAAGCCCTAGAAATATTGCTTTCAACTCCCTCCAGTTTGAGGATCTTCTGGACTCTGTTTTGGACCAGACGCCCTGGGCAGTCTGTCCCTCTAGATGGGCCCCCCAACCCCAGGAACTCGCGTCTGTTGTTAAACGCTTTCCTACTGGGAATACCCATGGAAGACCCTTGTTCAAATTTACCGGGTTTCTCCACCACCAGAGTGCTCGTTTTACGTTTGAAGTTAACCTGAAACGTCTCTCTAGTGACTCTTGGTGTGACCAAGACTGAAGGATATTCATTTGGAGAGGACGAGAGTGTAACCTCGCCCATGGGACCGCCGGAATTGAGGCTGTAAGCAGCCCCAAGACGGCCATTGCTGTCCTGACTGACACCCCTTGGTTTGTCTGTACTTGAGCCACCGCCACCATGACCTTCTCTATCTTTTCCTGAGGTAAATAGACCTTCTGAAGGATCGAATCTATGTTGTACCCCAGAAACCTTGTTTCTTGAGAAGGTATCAAATTCGATTTCTCGCGGTTTAGTAACCAGCCGAGACTTCCAAGATGAACCCGCGACGACTGCAGATTCGTCGCAAGCTGAAAAACAGTAGGTCGTCCAAGTATGGGATGACCGAGATCGCTTTGAGCTTCAGTGGTTCTAGGGCCTCTGCCATGATCTTGGTAAAGATCCTGGGTGAGGACGACAACCCGAAAGGGAGGGCTCTGAACTGGAGATGCCATATCCTGTTCCCCAGGTCTACTGCCAGTCTGAGGAACTGTTGAGATGCTTGGGCAATCGGGACGTGCAAGTAGGCATCCCTGAGGTCCAGAGATGCCATGAAGCAACCGGGTGTCAACAGCTTTGATATTGAATAAATTGTATCCATCCGGAACCGTTTGTACTTTATCGACTTGTTTAACATTTTTAGGTTCAAGATCAGGCGGAATTTGCCTGAGAGTTTTTTGACCAAAAAAATGTGGGAATAAAAACCCTGACCCTCTTGATGTTTTGGGACCTGTATTATCACTCTCTGACTCATCAGATCCTGTAACAGGTTCATCATTGCAGTAGCTTTTTCTTTGTCCCGGGGAAGGGTTGTGACATAGAACCTCGTTGGGGGACACTCTGAAAATTCCAGACTGTACCCCTCCGTAATGATTCTTTCCACAAAGGGGCTCGTGGTCATCTGTTTCCACTGTGGGAGAAAAGCAGCCAGTCTTCCTCCCACCGGAAGCAGATCGTCACTTGCTTTTGGTAGTTGGTTCTGAGGGGTTTTTAAATAAGATACCTCCTCTACCTCTCCCTCTTTGGGACCCCCATCTCTTTTTATTTTCTTCCTTACTCTTATGGGACTGTTGAAAAGGACGAAAATTTTTCTTAGGGTTCTGACCCTTTTTAGGGGGGGAAAGCCTTCTTCTTATCCGCCGTTCTGTCAAGAACTTTTTCTAGGTCCTGACCGAACAAAAGGTCCCCTGAGAAAGGCAGACCACAAAGCTTGACCTTAGAGGGGATATCACCCGACCAGGTCTTTAACCAAACTGCTCGCCTGACTGAGTTCACCAGGGCTGCTGACCTTGCAGCCATTTTAATGGACTCAGCAGAAGCATCTGCCATATATTTGATGGCTTTTAAGATTAAGGGGAAGGAATCTAATAGATCCTTTCTTGAGGTGCCTGCCTCGACATGACTCCTTAATTTCTCAACCCAGCACTCTAGATTGCGGGCGACTATTGTGGCGGCCATGGCTGGTTTCAGACTGGTTGCAGTAGAATCCCAGGCCTTCTTTAGGAGGGAATCTGCCCTCTTGTCCATCGGATCTTTCAGGACCCCCATGTCCTCAAAAGCCAGGTCTGTATGACGAGACACCTGTGAGAAAGCTGCGTCTACTTTAGGCTTTTTGTTCCACACCTCTGTCTCACCGCTTTCAAATGGAAACCTTCTTCTAAGGGTCTTTGAAAAAAAGGGGGCCCTTTCAGGGTCCTTCCATTCCTTCTTGACGGTGTCCGAGAGGACTTTGTGGACCGGGAAAACCCGGCTTTTAGACTCATCCAGCCCCTGATACATCTTATCGTGTATGGATAACTGAACCTTCTCTTCCTGGATACCCAGGGTAACATAAATTGCCTTGAGTAAGTCCTCCACTTCGTCTAATGACAATTTAAACTTTGAGCTTTTGCTACTATCTTCTTCCTCCTCCTCCTCATCTGAATCCCTGAGAGAGGGGAGAGTACTAGTCCCTTCATCTGCCGAATCCCCCTCTGTTTGACCCGAAACTGGGATTTTCGGACTAGGTGGTGGCTGCTGTGGCTCCCCCAAACTTGCGGAGCCTTGTGTGATCATATCCTTCACTGAGCCTAAAGAGCTTGCCAGCTCCTGGACTGAGGAAAAAAGGTCCTTATACTGTTGTGAAGTTTCCTCTTCCACCAGATTTTTAATGCAGGATCTGCACATTGGCTTTTGCCAAGAATCCCTTAAAGGATTTTTGCAAGACGGGCATTTCCTGGGTGTATCCAAGTGCCTAGCTTTGGTTGTAGGTTTTTCCTGTAACGAGATGAAACCAAAGTTACCATCTCCATTTTTTTTTTTTTTTTTAAACACCCAAGTGCCGCCACCAGAATAAAACCAAAGGCCTGGACTAAGTGCCACCACCACTAACGGTTATACAGACCAAGAGCGTTAACCTGGACTGGTAACCACAGGCTCCCTCAGGGAGGAACAACAATAACACAAAATTAGGCCCAATATAGTAAGAATAAAAGGCACCGCTGTACCCCTCTTACCTGGGCCTGACCGGTGCTTGCAGCGCCTGTATCCGCCGGTGTTGTCTGTCTCTCCTCCATTGTAGAGCGCAGTCACACAAGTAGCTGGAGAACGACTCCATTTTAAACTTTCCCGGCCGCCCGCGTCATCATCGGGGGCCGGAAACGGAAGTACCGGTCACCTGACCTGCCCCACAGATGCTGCGTTCCAGGCGCTGGGAACCAGCAGCGCCACGCCCCCCCGGAAACGGCGTCACCGTCGTGACGCGGTCGCCAGCCGGGACCCGGAACTGAGAATGCGGACCACCGCCGACCTGCGCCGGCTACCGCTCGGTCACCTGGACCTCTACCGCAGTTCCTGGGCACAACGACACCGTCCCCTGGGAGGCCGAAAGTTCCGCTGAACCGGAGCGTCTGGGGACTCCTGAGCGCCCCCTCCCCGTGAAGAGGGGGTCAGGATGGTCGCCGCCAACAATATACAAACAAAGGTAAGCTCAACAAAACTCTCCGCCTGGAGAGAGATAGCTCCCTGGTTCCCTGTGATGCTTCCACCATGGCGGAGGAAACACAATAACTGTGGCCATGGTGGAAGAGGAGGGATCTTAAAGGATCACGTGTGTTTCCTGGGAAATGGGCGGAGCTGCGCTCTCTCCAAGGTTGTCCTGAAAGGCGATTGGAGAAAGATAAGGCTTAACCGCCGTAAGGAGGCTCCTCCTCTCCCTCCTAGTTTGAGGCCCATAAAAATTTATGAGCCGGAGGAATTGCCCCCTCACGACAGCGTCCACCACCAGACATCTACCGATCTCCACTTCAATCACTCGCCGGCAAGCCACCGGACCAGTCTTAAAAAGGACCGCAACCCCACTGCAGGGCTCGGCCGCAAGAGACAAGAGGGAGGGCCCACATCTCCACTCCCTCTTTGCTAGATGCATCTCTGCCACAGATGCCAGCCAGGTCTCCTGCAAAAACAAAATGTCAGCTTCAACACGGCTGAGAAAATCGAAGGCCATAAAACGAGCTCCTGCAGAACGAATACTTGCGACATTAATGGTCGCAAGCCGTATTGGAGAGGGTACCGCCATCAGAATGATTGAAAGTGGTCACGTTCTCCTTCATACTACAAACACAAAAACATATTTACATATATACATGCTTATACCCCGTCCTCCTCAGAGTCCGAGGAGGACGTCAAAATGCCATATGGGTTCCCCAGGGACACCCCACTTTGTGCCCCTGGAGGAACACCACCCCTCACTGGGGACTTCCTGCCCCTGGATTTTGCAGCCCTCCCCTTCTTTTTTCTCCGTCTCACCTGCTCCCACTCCTGCCATTTCTCCGAGGTGACAACGCCTCCCCCCCCTCGGACCCGCTGCCCGAAAACTCCCTTTTAGAGGAGGCCCGAGCAGCCCCCATCTCCACGGCCACAGGTCCAGAGGAGACTCCGGGCCCAGAATGGGGGGGGATGGGAGAGACAGGAGGGGGGCCAGAGACAGGAGGGGGGACAGGGGGGGGGACCAGACCTGGCCGGGTGGGAAGAGGAAGAAGGGGCAGGGGGGGGACGGGACCTACGAGGGGGGGGACTAGGAGGTAGGACACGAGGGAGGGGGGGTGAGGGGGGAGGGCACGGGGTGACAGATGGAGGACCGGGTGGTGGGGGGGGGGCAGTGGGGTGAGGGGGGAAGGGGGATGGGGATTGGCCCTGCAACAAAAGGAGGGGAAGGCCAGGCCCCCGGATCCACAGGCCCGGGACCCCCAGGCCCTCCCGACTCCTCCCCACCGGCTTCACCTTCCGGAGGATCGGGAGCCTCCTGACCAACCGTGCCCGTGTCCTCCCGGGGGGGAGCCCCACGCCCACGCCTGCTCTGCCTTCTCTGAGGCAATGGGCCTGTTGGTCCCTCCGGAGTAGCCGCTCCCGACCCGGGAGGTCCCCCCCCTGAGGAAGGACCCCGATATGCTTTGGGGCACCTACTAAATGGGTGCCCCATCTCACCGCATAAATTGCAGCAGATATCCCCACATGAGTCGGACAGGTGGCCAAAAGCGTGACATCTGCCACATCTGACCACCGTGCAGTCCGAACTCATGTGGGTCGGGCTACCACACTTAAAGCATCGGCGGGGCTGTCCCGGGTAGAAGGCCAGGATCCGGTCTCTTCCCAGGAAAGTGCTCCCAGGGAGGTGGGCAACACTGTTGCCCTCCCTCCTGAGCCGGACCCTGGTCAACCAAGCCCCGGTCCAGACCCCGCGCTCATCGAGGTTCTTCCTCAGGAGGGTCTGCAACTGCCCGTACCTCCCGAGCCAGGTGGCAATGTCCTCCGGAGGGAGCGACTCGTTCCGCACCAGGATGGTGACGTTCTTAACCTCCTCCTGCCTGGAGATGGGAACGAGCCTGTACTTCTTCCAAGGGTCAACGCCCCTCACCAACCCAAAGTTGGTGATGAAGCGTTCCATACACACGGGAGTGACAAAACTTATATCGAACTCCCGTGTGTTGGTGGGGTGAATGACAGCAAAAAGGTCACCCACCCCAAAACCCAAGGAGAGTACCAGGCCCACTACCTCACCACGGGCGGGGCAGGGGTCCGGACCCTCGTACCTAAGCTGAACCACATTCCTTCGCCTCCTCTCTGGACCACCCGTACCCCTCGTCCACGCCGACCCCTGCGCCCTCTCCTGGTCAGCAGGGGGGCGCGGAAATTCTGGGCTCCAAAACGGCTGTACAGGTGGTCCAGAGGGGCACGAGAGCCCGCCACCTGGGCGAAGGAGCGACCCCCCTTCAAGGCCGTCAACAGGCTGGTCTCTAGAGACCCCCGAAAAATATTCTCCGGAAGTGGGGCACCCCCCTCAGCGCCCCCAGAAATGGGAGGGGACGGGGGGGCCCCCATCCCTGCCGGTGGTGCTGCACCCACCCCCGCTGAGACACCCTGGCCCACCACCCTTGGCCTGACTACAGGCCCTTCCCCCCCTGGGGCCAAAACAGAGGGGGACACCTCCCCCACCAAACTCCCCCACCCAGACCCCTCTGCCACCTCAACAGCCCCTTGGGACTCCACCTGCACTGGGGGGATGCCCCCCTGGGACCCCTCCAACTGCCTGATGAAATCATAAGCGGCACAGTCCACCGGGAGGGGTCCCACCTGACACTCCCCCCACCCCGCCTGCGCTGCCTGGAGCCCCTCGGGGCTTACAATAGTGTCCATGGGGACCTGGGGGGGTGGCAGCTTACCGTCCATATTACCGTCCATAGTACCGTCCTTACTACCGTCCACTGCTCCATCCATCTCCTGCCGGGGGCGCCTGGAGGTGCCTGCTGCAGTACCTGGGACTGGGCTCCCCCGCGCCCCCGGCCTCTCATCCCCCGGGTCCCCCAAGCTGCCGCCAACCTCCGTAGACACGCGGGGGGGCACTTCCGGTCGCCGGCCGGGCACTTCCGGTTCCGGCCGGGGCACTTCCGGTTCCGGTCGGGACACTTCCGGTTCCTGGGTGGTCACTTCCGGGTCCCCAGGTCTCACAGTTTCTCCACCCCCAACAGCCGGCGCCATCTTGACCACACTACTCCCTGCCAGATCATCCTGCTCCACTGCCAGCTGAGGGGTCATGGAGGTCGACACACGGCGGGCTTCAGCTGGGGCAGTGTGACTAACCCGGGGGAGCCTGGGCACGCTGACTTGAAGATGGCGGGGGGGTACCGCCGGCGGCACCTGGGCCCGGCGACCTCCTGGATCACTGGGCTCCCCGGACTTCGCCAACCCCCCAGTCCCTTCTACGGACCGAGGGATCGGCTCCCGGGAACCCTCCCCATGTTTTATGGCCATACTGGGCCCTGCACCACCGGCACTCGCCCCCCCCCCCACTACACCCAGGCTCCCCTGACTCTCCTGGCTGTTTGGGGGGTTGGGACCCCTTCTTAGACCGCCCGCTCCTCCTCGCTGCCTGGCTCCCTTCCCGGTTGGCCTGCTGGAGGGTCCTCCGGAGCTCCTCTAGGAAGTTCACCTCTCCAGCCCCACGTTGGCAAAAGCCCCCTAGGTATTCCCATATTTCTTTTACCTCTATTCCTAGGGTGGTGATGGCCCCCTTGTATTCAGATCTCTTATTACTGGAGCACCTGTCCCTCTTTTCCCTCAGGCCTGCGAGAGTAGTCATCTTTTCCACGCAGGCCTGAGATATCTTCACCAGCAGGGATTTGATTTTATCCCGCCTCTTCCTGGTTCTTGCCTCATTCTCACCTGGCTGAGGGGCTGTCCAGTCTGAGAGACCCTCCTGGGTCTCCAGGAAGAGACGGTCCTCCCTGCTGATGGTGGTGGCGGTGGTCTGGCTGGAGGGCAGGTGCTGTTGACTCCTCCGGAGGCCGGAAGCCGGTCCACCTCCGGGGCTGAGGGAGGCCATCCCACCCCTCTTCCGGGGCAGGGGGCTGGTCCTGGTAGGCTGGATCCTGGAACACAGGAGCTCTGGAAGACAGGTCTTCTCTCCTCTCCAGCAGGAAGCAGAATGAGCTCTGTGGGAGGAGCCGGAACTACTGCCAGTGGGAGGAGCCCCCGTTGTTCTCCGCCATTTTCCGCCGACCCCCCCGGATGTGAAAGAGCTTAATTTGGGGTGGGGGCCTGGCCGAACATGACGGAGAGCATCGGTGGGTGTCCCCCCCCCCCGGCGGAAGGCGGCGGTGAAGACCGGTGCAGGGCTGGAGCCCCCCGGGAGAAAACCCCCAGAGCTGACTAATAAATTATTTTATTCTGTGTGGTTTATTTGTGTTTACACTTTTCCACCCGGTGAATGGGTAGGTGTACGATGTACCCCATACTCATTCACATAGGGTGGGGGGCCAGAATCTGGGGGCCCCCTTATAATAGGGGGCTCTCAGATTCTGATAAGCCCCCCGCCCACATATCCCGACAACCAACGGCCAGGGTTGTCGGGAAGAGGCTCTTGTCCCTATCGACATGGGGACAAGAGTGCTTTGGGGTGGGGGCAGTGCCCCCTCCCTCAAAGCACACACTCCCCCATGTCGAGGGCATGTGGTCTGGTACGGCTCAGGAGGGGGGGGTTGCTCGCTCGTCCCCACCCCCATTCCCGTCCGGCCAGACTGCGTGCCTGGGAGAAGGATTTGGTCTGGATCTGAGGGGGAACCCCACGCCATTTTTGGCGTGGGTTTAACCCCTTATGTTCCAGATCAAATCTAAGAGCCTGTTGTACACCTGGAGGGGGACCCCCACGCCGTTTTTTTTTTTATTTGGTGTGGAGTTCCCCTTTATCCCGGTCCTGTCAGGGGGGGTAATGCCTGCTCGTCTGTCCATACAATGTATGAACAGCGATCTGTCATTTCCCCTAGACAGTCCCACCCCCTTTACAGTTAGAACACACCCAGGTAACATAATCAACCCCTTCCTCGCCCCTAGTGTTAACCCCTTCCCTGCCAGTGACATTTTTATAGTAAGCAATGCATTTGTATACCATTGGTCGCTAGAAAAATGCCAAAGCTCACAAAAATGTGTCCGCCACAATGTCGCAGTAGCCAGAAAAATCAATGATCGCCACCATTACTAGTAACACAAAAATATATTCCTAAAAAACCCATAAGACCAACCCCTACTTATAACTTTTGCCCAAACCAATCAAACGCTTATTGCGATTTTTTGGAACCAAAAATATGTCGAAGAATACGTATCGGCCTAAACTGAGGGCAAAAAGTTTTTGAATATATTTTGGGGGAGATTTATTATAGCAAACAGTAAAAAAGTTGTCTTTTTATTTACAAAATTATCGCTATATTTTTGGTTCAAGCAAAAATAAGAAAAAACGCAGAGGTGATAAAATACCACCAAAAAAAAAAAAATTCTTGGGGGAAAAAAGAGGACGCCAAATTTGTTTGGGGGCCACGTCGCACAACCACGCAATTGTCAGTTAAAATGACGCAGTGTTGAAATGCAAAAACTGGCCCCGTCAGTGACCAGTAATATGGTCTGGGGCTCAAGTGGTTACAAATTAAGAAAACACTAAAGTTATCCCAATTTATGGCCATAATGTGAAAGATGATGTTACACCGAGTAAATAGATACCCAACATGTTACATTTTAATATTGCACACACTCATGGAATGGCGCCAAACTTCAGTACTTGAAAATACCCATAGGCAACACTTTTTTATTTATTTTCAGGTTACCAGTTTAGATTTACAGAGGAGGTCAAGTGCTAAAAGTATTGCTCTCGCTCTAACGTACGCTATGATACCTCACATGTGGGGTTTGAACGGGGTTACATATGTGGGCGGGACTTACACATTTAAGGCCCGCCCACATATGGAAACATCCTTCAAACCACACATGTGAGGTATCATAGCGTGCGTAAGAGCGAGAGAAATACTTTTAGCACTAGACCTCATCTGTAAATCTAAACTGGTAACCGGAAAAAAAAATGCTGTGTGTTCGCTTCTGACTGCGAGCTACTAGGGACAGGGGCGTTTTAATTATTATTATTTATGTTTGTTACGTAAAAATTCTATAAGACCTCCCCTTCAGGTTGTAAAGCATCAGTTCAGGGGCACCAAAAAATAATAAAACACCTCTAATGCTTTCATCCGCCATTGCAGATTTGATTCTGGTAATGCATTTCGAGTGAACTGGGCATGCTCGAACACTTAGAAAAATAAGCTGGGTGTTTGTGCCTGAAAATGACATGCATCTTTCTGAGCATGCTCAGAAAGCTTGTTTTTTGGCTTAGTAATTTAAGGACATCCTTAACAGGTGTAAGCAGTTACAAGTGCACACAAACTAGAGGCTGACATTTCTTCATGTGTTTCCAATTGGTTCATTAGCACACATGTTATAAAAAGCGTGGATAGCGCACGTGTCAGCTGCCCTCAGAGGGGGCAGATTTGCTGGCTGGAAGTAATGGCGGAGCGGAACAGAGATGTTTTGGAGCAAGTTTTTTTTTTTTTTATGTTTTGTCTGCTGCATAATTTTGCTAAATGTTTCTCAAGATGTTAATGACTAATGTTTTAATCCTGTGGGTCTATCCTGTTATTTCAAAAGCATGATTTATTTTCCAATGACTGTGTGAAATAAACGTTGGTCTATTTTTTGTTTGTTTTTTTTATTTTTTTTGTGTGTTTATTTGTAATATTTTGTTTTGCTTTCCTTGTTTTGTGGACCAATAAAATGACTTTCAAATTTTGTAGTTTGCTTTGTGATATTTTTTTCATGCTATGGATTTCAACAGCTGCAGCTGAAATAGTTTGGGCCTAAACCATCAAGTGTGATTTGTCTCTAAGCTCTTTCCTGGTGTGTATGCATGAAATGTTTAGTCACCAGAAAAGGAAGGACAAAGCGGTAAGTATTGTTTCCTAGAAGTGATGTCCAGACTGACTTTTTAAAGCACATGTGCAAGATGTAGGAAAACCTGCAAACAGGGCCTGTTTGGAGGGGGGGGTGGTGTATTGGTGGAAATTTTTTGTTTATTCAGACACGACATTAGGTACCAAATTTACAAATAACGGGGAAACATCAAGAAAATCTCACACTGCTTACAAACATTTACATATACAAGATAATCATTTAAACAACTATAACACTCCTATAAAACCAACATTGAATTTACAAACCTTGAAAACCCAGACTAATAACACGCAACCAATTCACCAGTGCTAACCTCTATCAGGTTGGGCAAACTTTTATCACCCTCCATTATCCGGCTCAATGCACTTTGGGTCACTATTGGTGCATACCCATAATTAAGGTCCATAAGAAACAAAAGAAAGAATAACAAAATACTATATATGGCATATTTTACGCGGATTAGCCAACTACCTGCGCAAGCCTATTGGCATCAACTGCAGAAACCTACAGCCTCTGCCCCATCTGGCCACTGCACCAGGTCATAGCTAGCCAAATCCATCAACAGACCACATATCTATACATCATAAACATCGAACAAAATCCTGCTATATTAACCGACTAGTAAAATAACAAATTACTCTGCGGCACCCGCACCCTCATCCTGCTTAGAACAGGGCACAGAACCCACTCCCGCATCACTCATTAACACCTTTTTTACTTTTTTTCTTTTTCTTCTTATTCTTCCTAAGCACTACCCAACCAGTATCACCGGCTGCTGGGCCCACCCCACTCATACCCTCTGAGGGCTCTTCACTTGACCCGGCCTGAGGTCTTTTCTGTGACCCAAGGGCCACCTCCATATCCTCCTGGGTTACTGCACCACCCAACGCATGAGAATCCACCCGGGGGGGGGGAGAGCGGGGCAAAACGGGAAGAAAGCGGGAGGGGAACAGAACAAGAATGAGAGGAGGGGGCAACAGGAAGAGAAAGGGAAGGGGGGGGAAGGATAGCACAGACTGGCCCCAACACCCCCCCCCCCAGGGGGAACCACCAAACCCTCCTCACTCCCCTCTACTTCAGAATCGGTGTCTAAGGCAGAGGAGTCCAGCAAAAACTCAGGAGGCCCCCCAAGAAAAACCCCACCACCTCCTGACACTCCACTCTGACCCGGAGGGTCAGGGGCTACTGCACTAACCCCCGCCCTCCTCCTGATGAGACCCTGCCTTTGAGGCTCCTCACCCCCCTCTACCTCAGAATCAATGTCCACTCCACTCTGACCTGGAGGATCAGGGGCAGCTGCACCAACCCCCGCCCTCCTCCTGACAGAACCTTGCCTCTGGGGCATAGGGGCAGCCCGACCACCATATCTAGAAGCACCCGCGGCCTGCCCCCCCCACCCCCCTCCATCTCAGAATCAGTGTCCGAGGTGAAACCCTCCGACACCCCAGATTCCTCTTGCACATTACCCCTATAAGCCTGCGGACATCGACTGAAAGGGTGACCTAACTCGTTACAAAGATTACATCTAATATGGGCACACCCGTCCGCCAGGTGACCCCTCCCACCACAGCGCGTGCACTTCACAACAGTGCATTCAGCGCTCAAGTGAGTGGGGGACCCGCACTTAAAACACCTTTTAGGCTGTCCAGGATAAAAAAACAAAATTCTGTCTCTCCCAATGAAAGCACTCCCAGGGATATGAGCCATGCTATTTCCCTGCCTCTTCAACTTAATCTTAACCCCCCAGGCCCCTGTCCAGATCCCCCTTTCATCCACCTTCTTCCAAAGGGGGCACTGGAGTTGGCCATGACGGGTCAACCAGGTCGCAATGTCTTCCGGAGGAAGGGATTCATTGCGTACCAGGATGGTTACATTTTTGACCTCCTCCTGCCTAGACAGGGGGGTCAAACAGAACTTGGACCATGGGTCCTGTCTTTTAACTAGTTCATAATTCAACAAAAACGTTTCCATAACGATGACTGACATAAAACTAAAATCAAACTCTACTGAACCTCCCCGATGGATAACCGCAAAGAGGTCAGACGCCCTAACTCCCAGAGAGAGGACCATATTGATGACATCTCCTCGGGACGGGCACTGACCTTCACCAATAAACTTTAGTTGCACCACATTCCTTCTCCTGCGTTCTGTACCACCACCTCCCCTGGACCATGCCCCCTCACCCCGCCGCTCTTGTGCAGGGGGAACCCTGAAATTGCAGGCACCGAACTTGATGTAAATATGATCCAAGGGAGCACTTAACCCAGCCACTTGGGCATAAGACCTGCCCTCCCTCAAAGCATTGAGCAAGCTCTCTTCCTGAGAGGTTGTGATAACTCCCGCAGGTTGGGGTGCATCAAATGGACCAACCCCCCTCAGGACCTCCATTGACGCAACCTGGGCAGTCTCCTCATGACTCGCTGCCCTCCCCCTCACTACTGAAGGACCCGAAAGGGGGCCGACCCCAACACAACTTCCTGTACCTGAGCCAATTGAGTATCATCCATATTAAAACCAGAGTCCCCCATCTCTTCACAGGCTCCATAGGAACCTACATGGACTTCTGTCACAGCTGCAGACTGGGAACCTTCTAACTTTCTAATAAAATCCATTGCCAAACATTCATCATCTAAATGTCCCGCAGGGTGATCCCCCAAACTGGAGCCTGTTCAGAAGGGAGACCCGCAGATGGGGAAGTACTCACAAGTCCCTGGGTATTCTGTTCCAAAGCTGAGGACCGGACCTGGCCGGGAAATGGAGCTCCGGGTGTCACCACAGCCACTTCCGGTTCACCCGCTGATGGCACTTCCGGTTTCGGGCCACGTGCTGACGTCACTTCCGGTTCCGGGTCACATGATGATGTCACTTCCGGTTCCGGATCACATGCTGAGGTCACTTCCGGTTGCGGCTCTGTCCCAATCACGGGAGATTCCCGCACAGCGGAAATGCCCTCCAAGTCACTGCTGATTGGTCGTCCAGAAGCAGGAGGCTCCACATGGCGTGGCGTGCCCTCTCCCTCGGCAGCCATTGCTATCCTAGCCATAGCTTCTTCCATACTAGATGTCATACAGTCCATCTCAACTGGATCCGCGGTAGATGCCTGCCCCTCACCCTGTAAACCCGCAGCGGTCGCCACCACAACGGCCGGCTGACCCTGCTGTAGGCTACTTGCTGGGTTCACAGAGGCCAAAGCACCCCCGCTTCCAGGAGCAGGCTTATCACCCTGATCTTGCTGGGAACCAGACACACTCTTCACGGTGACCAAAAGACCAGGCGGAAGACGAGGAAGACTCACCACGGGGTTGAGACCTCTCTCACTCACGCAAGTACCTCCTGCTTCGTGGGACAACCTCCCACTTGATGTTGTACCCCCTATCTTCACAGGTTGGGGTCCGGCAGGTGCCTGGGCGCCCTCAGCGGTACTCTCCGAGATAGTCCCTGAGGTCTGAGGTTCCACTAACAGAGAACCCCCTAGCCCCCTCAGCTACTAATGCTGACTTGCCTCTCCTTGCTGCCTGCTTGCTCTCCTCAGAGGCACGTTGGAGCTCCCTCCTGATTGGAAGGAGGAAAGCCTTCTCTGCAGTCCCTCTGGAACAGAGACACATAACAAGACCCCATAACTGGCCATTCTGCTCTTTCAACAGGTCTATTGCTTCCTTGAATTCCCCTGGACCATGCCCCCTCACCCTGCTGTTGCTGCGCAGGGGGGACCCTAAAGTTACGGGCACCGAACTTACTGTAGATATGATCCAAGGGAGCACTTGCCCCAGCTACTTGGGCATAAGACCTTCCTCTCTCAAAGCTTTAAGTAAATTTTCCTCCTGGGAGGCTGTGATGACTCTCCCAGGCTGAGGTGCACCAAATGGATCAGCCCCACTTGGGACATCCATTGGCGCAACCTGGGCAGATACCTCTTGACTTACTACCCTCCCCCCTGGTACCAAAGAGACAAGAGGGGGACCTGTCTTCTTAAAAGCTTCTTGTACCTGAGCCAGTAAAGTGTCATCATCCATATAAAAACTAGAGTCCTCCATTTCTTCACAGGCTCCATAGGAGCTCACATGAACTTCTGTCACAGCTGCAGACTGGGAACCCTCTAGACCCCTAATAAAATCCATTGCTGGGCACTCCTCTTCTAAATGTCCCGCAGGGTGATCACCCCAAGCCTGAGCCTGCTCAGGAGGAAAAACCCACAGACAGGGGGGTACTCACAAGTCCTTGGGTAGTCTGTACCAAAACCGAGGGCCGGATCTGGCCGGGAAACGGAGCTCCGGGTGTCACCTCCGCGGCCACTTCCGGTTCACCCGCTGACGTCACTTCCGGTTCCCCCGCTGACATCACTTCCGGTTTCCGGGTCACGCACTGACGTAACTTCCGGTCGTGGCTCCGGCCCAATCACGGGAGATTCCAGCACAGTGAGAACGCCCTCTAAGTCACTGCTGATTGGTTGTCTAGAGGCAGGAAGCTTCACATGGCGTGGCGTGCCTTCTCCCTCGGCAGCCATTACTGTCCTAGCTATGGCTTCTTCCATATTAGGTGACACATAGTCCATCTCAACTGGATCCATGGTAAGTGCCTGCCCCTCACCCTGTAAACCCGCAGCGGTCGCCACCACAACGGCCGGCTGACCCTGCTGTAGGCTACTTGCTGGGTTCACAGAGGCAGAAGCACCCCCGCTTCCAGGAGCAGGTTTATCACCCGGATCTTGCTGGGAACCAGATACACTCATCTCAGCGGCAAAGGAACCACGAGGAAGACGGGAGAGTCTCACCACAGGATTAAAACCTCTCTCACTCATACAGGTACTTCCCGCTTCATAGGACAACCCCCCACTTGATGTTGCACCCCCTTTCTTTGCAGACTGGGGCCCAGCAGGTGCTTGGGCGTCCTCAGCGGTACTCACCAAAGTGGTCCCTGAGGTCCGAGGCTCCACTGACAGAGAATCCTCAAACCTCTCAGCTACTGATGTAGACTTGCTTCTCCTTGCAACCTGTTTACTCTCTTCAAAGGCACGCTGGAGCTCCTTCTTGATTGGAAGGAGAAAGGTCTTCTCCGCAGTTCCCCTGGAACAAAGACCCATGGTAAGACTCCATAGCTGGCCATTCTGTTCTTTCATCAGATCTATCGCTTCCTTAAACTCAAATCTCTTTGAGCTGCTGACCCGATCTCTCCTGTTCCTCAAACTGGCCAGCACTGACATCCTGGAGTGGAGAGCCTGTGCAGCCTTCTGAATCAATACCTTGATCTTGCTGCGCCTTCTCAGCACTCCCTGGTCATCTTCCCCATGCTGGGGAAGAGTCCAATCCACCAGCTTAGACTGGGCCATCAAAAACTGCTTTTCTTCTTTGTTTAGATCCCCAAAACTAGGGAGATCCACAGTCCTTGGAGGTACCGGGCGGGAGGTGGACTCCCCCTGCCCAGGAGCAAGCCCCTGACCTGGGCTTGATGAGGCCATAGCCTCCCCTCTCCTCCAGGGTCTGGTTCTTCACAGGAGCTGCTTCAAAGACACAACCTCTTCCTTCAAGGCATTGGTGGACAGGCTTGAAGTGCTGATTTACAGCGCTGTGCTTGAAACTAGCACAAGACAATCCTATTCTAATTGTGGGTTGTTTGAGGGAAGCCAATTGAGTGTTAGAACCCCTGCTAGTGTTTTTAGGTTGGGCTTTGTGTCCCTTTTCTTAAAATTGTCTTCACTTCCTGTCACACAGCTGAACAGGAAGTGAGGTTAAAACCCTACCAATGGTCATTTCTTCGGGACACAGGTCAATCTAACTAGTGTCCCCATTAAGCAAATTGCACTGCTGTGTACACCCCAAATGATTAGTTACTTTGGGGTTTAGTAAAGGCAAAGCCGCTCTGCAGTAGAAGCGTAGGCAATGAAAATCAGAAGGGAAGCACTGATGGTTTTAACTTCCAATCCCGCCAAGTTTTTATTTTTCTTCCTTGCTTGTCCACTTGTAGTGCAAAGTGGATTTGCCTTTAGTAAATGGACCCCAAAGTCCAAGATCCATACTAATTTGGGGTGTACACAGCAAAATGCAATTTCCAAAATGGGAAACTATTTAGATTGATCTGTGTGTCACCAACAAGACATTACTCAGGTTTTTCCCTCACTTCCTGTTTGGCTATGTGGCAGGAAGTGAATGAATAAAGTAGAAAGTGACAACATTTGTGAGGTGTCTTTACCCTATCAGGGGTGCAGGCATCCCCAAAACAAACAAGAAAATTGTTGATTTAACATTGGGTGGTGTTTGTGGGGGTCCCTAACACACATTCATACATATTAGCAATGCTGGATCCTGGCCTATTGGCATGGTTATATTTTCTTAAGCCTCTCAATAAAATGATCTGAAATTTGGGGTTAAACTGGAACTATAATCATCACTTTTATTTTTTTGTTTTCTTTCATTTTGGATAGAGTTGGGGGGGGGGGGGGTTAGAAGCTCTGTCAGTTTATTTTGTATTATCCCTGTCCGTTTGGGGAGATTGGCCTTCACTTCCTGTGCCCCCCCCCACAGAACTTGTGTGTGTCCCCTGAAAATTCCTGGGTGGGTCATAAAAAAACAGGGTGTGGCCTTGACAGGAAGGGTGGGTTTTTCTATTAGGGGGTGCCAAAATTTGGTCAGGCCTAGGGCAGCACAAAACCTAACTATCCTACTGCATATTAGGGCTTATTTAGACAGGATCCAATTTACAGCATGTTTTTAGATTGTGGGAGGAAACCCACACAGGCACAGGGAGAACATGCAAACTCCAGGCAGATAGTGTCACGGGTGGGATTCGAACCAGCAACCCTTTTGCTGCTAGGTGAACATGCTACACACTACACCACTGTGCTGAACGAACATGATCGCAGCTGAAAGCATGAGATGATTTTTTTTATTTTTTTTTCCAATTCCATGCTTTCCAGCCTGGAGGACAGATGTGGGGTCTAATTGACCCCGCCTCTCTCTATAAAGAGGACCTGTCACACACTAGTCCTATTACAAGGGATGTTTACATTCCTTGTATTAGGAAGAAAAGTTAAAAATAATACAAAAAAAGGGACAAACAAGTGCAAAAATAAAAAGTACAAATAAAAAAAAAAACTAAATTTAAATGCCCCTGTCCCTAGTAGCTCGCACTCAGAAGCGAACACGCATGCAAGTCCCACCCACATATGTAAACACTTTCAAACCCCACATGTGAGGTATCATAGCGTGCGTTAGAGTGAGAGCAATAATTTTAGCACTAGACCTCCTCTGTAACTCAAAACTGGTAACCTGAGAAAAAAAGTCAAGCGTCGCCTATGGAGATTTTTAATAACGAAGTTTAGCGCCATTCCATGAGTGTGCGCAATATGAAAGCGTGACAAGTTAGGTATCTATTTACTCGGTGTAACATCATCTTTCACCTTATCCCTAAAAATTGGGCTAGCTTTACTGCTTTCTTATTTTGTCATTCATGAAACAGGTTTTTTTTGTAAGCCAAAAAAAATAAAAATGTTTGAATTTTTTTGGCGCAAATAGCGTTGGAAATTTGGAAGAAAAAATGGCCACCACTTTATTCCCTAGGGCGTTTGTTAATAAAATATATATATAATGTTTGGGGGTCCTGAGTAATTTTCAAGGAAGAAAATATAATTGTTACATGAAGGAGAGAAGTGCCAGAATAGGCGCGGTATGGAAGTGGTTAAAGTGCAACAATAAAAGTTAAAAATTCCTTGAAATTTCGTACCATGGGGGGGGGGGATCAGGGCCGCCATCAGGAATTATGGGGCCCCTTACACAGCTTCAGTCATGGGCCCCCTGGAGCTGCCGCCTGAAATTGAGAAGGGGGGGGGGGGGCTGCCGCAATTTGATAAGCGGGGGGTTCCTTTACAAAAAATAAATATAGAAAAATATATATTAAAAAAAGGGTGGTAGCCATCCGGGGGCCCTTGGGACCTCTGGGCCCTTTAATAAAAATAAACCTCTGGGCCCTTTAATGAAAAATAAATTAAAATATTGGGAGCTTGGGAGCTCTGGGCCCTTTAATAAAATATAACTAAAAAAAATCTAAACAAAAATAACATGGGGTGGGAGCTGTGGTGGCTCAACGTGAATGGCACTGCGCTGACAAGCCGTTCACCTCTGCAGCCAAGGGTTTCGGATCCCGGTCTCGGCTACATGTGAATTGAGTTTGGTGGTCTCAGCCCGGCTCCCGGTGGGTGTGCTATGCAAGGTACGCCTTTGCTTAGTATGCCCACCCCCCCCCAAAAAAAACCCACCACACTCCCACTGCACGCACACGAAATTGGTTTAACACGCACGCACTTTGGCTATGAGGTCTCCTAAAATAAAGAGAGGCGAAGGACCTACAGGGCTGGCTGGGTGTGCTAGACTCCCTCATAGGGGGAGTCCCTCTGTCCCATCGGGCTCCCAAGTGGAGCAGGTAGGGTGGGGTGAGTGGGAGGCCCCCCCTCACACCCGCCATTGCCACCGGGGGCATGGAGAAGGATGGCGATTGCCTCTGGGGGGAGTGTCTGCCTACTCCTGCAGTCCAGCTCCTCTCTATCTAATTCACGCACAAAATACACTTTAAAAAATAAATTAAAGAAAAAAAAAAACAACCTGGGGAAAATATAAAATGTTTATAACATTTTTATAAGCAAAAAGGTTGTCATCTGGGGCCCTCTGGGCCCTTTCATAATAATATTATATATATATATATATATATATATATATATATATATATATATGTTAAAAAAATAACTAAAAAAAAATATAAAAATATATAATTTTTTGTATTTTTGTTTTTAAAAAAGGGGGGGGGGGGGGTTGTCATCTGGAGCCCTGGGGATCTCCGGGCCACTGGGGACCTCCAGACCCCTAAAAAAATACATTGGCCCTTTAATAACAAAAAATATGGGGGTTTGCCACCCGGGGCCCTGGGGCCTCTGGGCCCTGGGGACCCCTGGACTGCTAAAAAAAAAATAAATTCCAAAAATTGGCCCTTTAATAAAAAATAATAAAAAAATAAACTAAAAAATATATATATAAAAATAAAAAGAGGGGGGTTACCATCTGGGGCGCTGGGGGCCTCCAGGCATCTGGGCACCTCCGGACACCCGGGCCCCTTACAGGTGTACTGCCTGTACCCCCCTGATGGCGGCCCTGGGTGTAATGTCAGCATGTGAAAAGTGACATTCCAAAGGAAAAAAGCCGTTTAAAACTGACTCGCGGCAATAATGAATTGTCAGCTCCTGGCAATTGCAGGAGAATTCATTCATAAAAACTCACACCAAAAAAAAGCGTGGGGGTCCCCCCAAATTCAATAACCAGACCCTTTAGGTCTGGTATGGATATTAAGGGGAACCCCGCCGTCAATTTTCTAAAAAAAATGACGTGGGGTTCCCCCCAAATATCCATAACCAGACCCTTCAGGTCTGGTGTGGAATTGAAGGGGAACTCCACCCCAAATAAAAAAAAATGGCGTGGAGTCCCCCCTAAAATCCACACCAGACCCCTTATCCGAGCACGTTGACCTGGCCGGCCTCAGAAAAGAGGGGGGGACAGAGCGCGGCCCCCCCTCTCCTGAACCGCACCAGGCCACATGCCCTCAACATTGGGAGGGTGTTTTGGGGTGCCCCCAAAACACCTTGTCCCCATGTTGATGAGGACAAGGGTCTCTTTCCCACAACCCTTGCCCGGTGGTTGTGGGGGTCTGCGGGCAGGAGGCTTATCGAAATCTGGAAGACCCCTTTAACAAAGGGGCCCCCCAGATCCCGGCCCCCCCCTGTGTGAAATGGTAATGGGGTACATTGTACCTCTACCATTTCACCAAAAAAAAAAAGTGTCAAGGGTTAAAAACGACAAGAGCCGGTTTTTGACAAGTCCTTTATTATCTTCTTTCTTCTTCTTTCCTTCGGGTTTCTTCCTCCATCTTCTTCTTCCTCTGCTTCTGTCTTGGGTCTTCTATTCCCGCATCTTGCCCGGAATGTTCTTTCATCTTCTTCTCCTTCCGCTGTCCTTCTCGTCCGCATCTTCTTCTTGTTCTTCTTCGCTTCCAATTGAAATCCCCGCTGTCTGCCGGACCACGCCCCCCCTCTGACGCCACGGGCAAGCTCTTAAGAGTGTGCTGCAAGTGCGTCAGAGGGGGGCGTGGTCACATGTCAGAGGGCGGGCAATTCAATTGGAAGCTTGTGCGCGGCTTCTTCTTTGCCAGAGTCGCCGCTTCCAATTAAATTGCCCGCTTTCTGACATGTGACCACGCCCCCTCTGACGCACAGGCACCACACGGGGACTTTCCTAAGAGCTTGCCCGTGGCGTCAGAGGGGGGGCGTGGTCTGGCAGACAGCGGGGATTTCAATTGGAAGCGGCGGCTCCGGCGAAGAAGAACAAGAAGAAGAAGATGCGGACGAGAAGGACAGCGGAAGGAGAAGAAGATGGAAGAACATTCCGGGCAAGATGCGGGAATAGAAGACCCAAGACAGAAGCAGAGGAAGAAGAAGATAGAGGAAGAAACCCGAAGGAAAGAAGAAGAAAGAAGATAATAAAGGACTTGTCAAAAACCGGCTCTTGTCGTTTTTAACCCTTTACATTTTTTTGGGTGAAATGGTAGAGGTACAATGTACCCCATTACCAGATCACACAGGGGGGGTGCGGGATCTGGGGGGCCCCTTTGTTAAAGGGGTCTTCCAGATTTCGATAAGCCTCCTGCCCGCAGACCCCCACAACCACCGGGCAAGGGTTGTGGGGAAGAGACCCTTGTCCTCATCAACATGGGGACAAGGTGTTTTGGGGGGCACCCCAAAACACCCTCCCAATGTTGAGGGCATGTGGCCTGGTGCGGTTCAGGAGAGGGGGGGGCCGCGCTCTGTCCCCCCCTCTTTTCTGCGGCCGGCCAGGTCAATGTGCTCGGATAAGGGGTCTGGTGTGGATTTTAGGGGGGACTCCACGCCATTTTTTTTTAATTTGGGGTGGAGTTCCCCTTAAATTCCACACCAGACCTGAAGGGTCTTGTTATGGATATTTGGGGGGAACCCACGTCATTTTTTTTTAAATTGATGGTGGGGTTCCCCTTAATATCCATACCAGACCTAAAGGGTCTGGTTATTGAATTTGGGGGACCCCCACGCTTTTTTTTTTTGCTGTTTTTTATGAATGAATTCTCCTGCAATTGCCGGGAGCCGACAATTCATTATAGCCGCGAGTCAGTTTTAGACGGCTTTTTTGCTTTGGAGAATGTCATTTTGTGCAGAGACAGTTCTAACCACGGGAAACATGCGCTTTTTCACATGCTGACATTAGAGCCCCCCATAGTACGAAATTTAAAGAAAAATTACACTTTTATTATTGCACTTTTAGCATTATTAAAATCACTGCTCCCGAAAAAACGGCGTTTTAAAAAATAAAAAAAGCATTGGTACATGTCCCCTGGGGCAGGACTGAGGTCCCCAAAACACTTTTTAGGACAAAACTTGCAGATTAGCCTTTAAAATTCACAATTAAGATTTCCCCCATAGACTTTAACAGGGAGTTCGGCGGCGGCTTTACTTATCAATTGCATCGCGCTGCTGCTGCGGCCGGTTCATGCGCTTAATTAAGGCTTCATCCAGCGCACAAATTAAGGCATGTACCGGCGCAGCGCAGCTTCAATAGTAAATCACCCCTATATCTTCCTTTTTTATACTGTATTTGTTAGAAAAAAATATCTGAGCAACAATAATGTTAATAAAACAAATATATTTCAGACTATAAAATCTACCTGCTAAAAAATAACTTGCCATTTTTTCAGCTTGCAATGAAAAGCCATGCATTTTATTTGTCACTACAATGAATTGCATTAGCAATTCATTGCTTGCTGTCAGTTTATTTTGCAGAGAAAAAAGCTCAAGGTTGATATTTTTCATTTGTTGTATCAATTAACTTGTCACACAGCTGTCAAAATCAGACAGGGCTGGTCTAATGACAATTGTTCCCCATTTACCGTAGTCCCCTGACATACTTTAATTTATGATGACTAAATTCTTTTAATAGCTATAGGGAAAACATTTTGGTTGCTTATTGAAACATATGCTTGTTTTATGCACCCATATTTTATATCTTATAACAAACAAAACTGTATAAAGTAAAACTAAGAAAATACACATTTATAATTTGACTATTTTAGCAGAAAAAGGTAGAAAAACAAATGCAAATGCTACTAATGTGTGCTCGGTAATGCCTGAATGAGTGGTTATTAATATGGCTTTGTGACTTTTTTAGTTTGACATATATCTATCACATTATATTGTAGGGTTGTCCCGATACCACTTCTTTAGGACCGAGTACAAGTACCGATACTTTTTTTCATGTACTCGCCGATACTTTTTTTAAATGTGTCCCCAAATGCAGCCATGTCCCCCCACATATTGCAGCCATGTCCCCCCCACAGATGCAGCCATGCATGTCCCCCACATATGCAGCCATGTCCCCCACATATTGCAGCCATGCATGTCCCCCACATATTGCAGCCATGTCCCCCACAAATGCAGCCATGTATGTCCCCCACATATTGCAGCCATGTCCTGTCCCCCACATATTGCAGCCATGTCCTGTCCCCCACATATTGCAGCCATGTCCTGTCCCCCACATAATGCAGCCATGTCCTGTCCCCCACATATTGCAGCCATGTCCTGTCCCCCACATATTGCAGCCATGTCCTGTCCCCCACATATTGCAGCCATGTCCTGTCCACCACATATTGCAGCCATGTCCTGTCCCCCACATAATACAGCCATGTCCTGTCCCCCATACCTGTAGTAGCTGCTGCCGGGTTAATCCCTGTGCAACACAGCGCGCATTAGAAGCTTTCGTTTGTATACTTGTAATGCGCGCCTCGCCATGTATAGACACTCCCCTTCTCGGGATTGGACGGATCCGTCCAATCCGAGCAAGGGGGAGTGTCTATACACAATTCCGTGCATAGACACTCCCCCTTGCTCGGGATTGGACAGATCCGTCTAATCCCGAGAAGGGGAGTGTCTATACATGGCGAGGCGCGCATTACAAGTATACAAAGGAACGCATGTAATGTGCGTTGTATGCGGCGGCGGCTATGCGGCGGCGGCTATGCGACAGCGGTGGCAGCAGGGGGGGGAGTATTCTATTTAGGTATCAGGGGTATTTGCAGGAGTACAAGTACTCCCGCAAATACTCTGTATCGGTCCCGATACTAGTATCGGTATCGGGACAACCCTATTATATTGTATATATTACTTTATGTTTTGGGGATGTCTAGGTTTAATGTGGAAACTGCATGAATTAGGACACAATAAAAAAAATAGGACACAGAGCACCAGTAATTACTACATGGGTTGTGGGTCACCTTCATATGATGGACACTGGCATAATCAAGACCGGAAGTCCCCCTCTTTATAACCCCTCCCACATGGGGATTACCTCAGTTTTGTAGCACAGCAATATATAATAATCCCAAAAGATGGGAGTGTCCTCTGTGTCCCAGTGATGTACCTTCAAGAAAAGGATTTTACAGGTAAGCTGTTATAAAAATCCTATTTTCTTTACTGTACATCACGGGACACAGAGCACCAGTTATTACTACATGGGCTGTCCCAAATCAATGCCATTTGAGGGGAGGGAGACACAAACAAATAAAGCAGACCTCCGTCAGATATGAGGACCTATACTGCCGCCTGCATAACACTGCACCCAAAGGCGGCATCCTCCTGCTGACCCACATCCACTTGGTAAAATTTGGTGAATGTATGAACAGATGACCAAGTTGCGGCCTTGCACACCTGAGCTATGGATGCTTGGTGAAGCAGGCCCAAAAGCACTAAGAGATTTGCGTAAAATCCCATTCCCTGTTCTACTAAGGGGTCTCTATGATCACCCCTTGAGACAGCAACCGAGTCCTTGGGAACGCTCAATTCTATAAAATAAGGCAGAGGAAATTCCCGAAACTCGAGTTTGTAGCCTAGAGAAACTATGGAGATGACACATCTGTTTTCGATCTCCTCCTGCCAGGTTCCTGTGAACTGCAGGAGCCTTCCCTCCACTTGTGCGAGCGGGAGAGCCCCGTTCATAAGGAGGCCTGATTTGCAGATATTTGCCCCCAGGACTTCTTCTGGCCATGAGCCTGGCTTTGGGGCCATCTTCTTGGGGCTGACTGGAGGCTGATGCTCCAGGGAATAGAGAGGCAGAACGTTTAAATGAAGGACGCTTACTTCTTCACTTTACTGGAAGAAGGGTACTCTTTCCACCCAAGATCTTCTGAATGTACTTATCGAAGTTATCCCCAAATAAACGCTCTCCATGAAATGGAAACACAATCAACAGTTTCTTACAAGGCAACACTGCTGATCAATGCTTAACCACTTAACCCCCGGACCATATTGCTGGTCAAAGAGCAGAGCACTTTTTGTGATTCGGCACTGCGTCGCTTTAACTGACAATTGCGACAAACGGCGGGCAGTCGACATGTAGTTAAAAAAAGAAGAGAATGCGCTGCATTAAAAGATTAAAAAACTGGCAGAGTGGCGAATGTGCTATCTCCGTTACGAATGCTAGTTTTACCAGAACGAGCGCTTCCATCTCATACTTGATTCAGAGCATGTGTGGAACTTTGTGTATCAGAATTGTCCACACATGCTCGGAATTTACGAGAACGGATTTTGTTGTCAGAAAATAAGAACCAGCTCTCAAATTTTTGTTGTTGGGAATTCCGACAGCAAATGAGCCTATACACAGTCGGAAATTCTGACAACAAGCTCCCATCGAATTAGTGAATTTCTCCTCCATATGATAAATCTGAGAGAATCTCTTAGGAGGAATAAAATGCCTGTCTGGGTATTCCCAGACAGCATAAATAAGCTGTTCCAGCAATGGGTGCATAGGAAAAGCATGTGTCCCTTGAGGAGGCCTTAGAGAACCTAGAGGGGAAAAGGGAAAAATGGTCTCAGCTGACTCTGCTAGGGGCAATTTATAACCAATACGCACTGTTTGATCCACTTGCATGTCGGCAAAGCCGCTCCCTGCCCACTGTGACATCCTCTCAGCACATAAAAGAGGATTCTCCTCGTGCTTGCATGTACAAGCGGCGATCCACATTGGGATCCCGGGGGAGGGAAAGGGAGGGGGGAGTAGGTCTCACTCATTGCTGGTAGAATCTCCAAATTCCCCCTCCCCTTAGGTGGCTGACGAACTGAGAGGGGGAAGCAGAACTCCTCCCCTTTAATGTATTAGGGTACACTGCCTTGGACCTGTATAGTGCCCTGCCAGAGCAACCTTGGTATAGCAATGTGATTAAGGTGCTGGATCCCAGGGCCCTGCTCTCCTAAGAGAAGCATTACAGTCATAACCTTGTTCTCCAATATCGAGGCTTGGGTACCATCCACTTTTGCCTTTGTTTCTGGCTTTTTGAATGGATCCTATTGTATAGCTCCTTGGCCCTGGCTAGGGCCATCTAGGGAGCATAATCTTAACTGTGACCAACACCTTAGACACTGGTACTCCCCATGTGGGAGGGGTTATATAGAGGGGGACTTCCGGTCTTAATTATGCTAGTGTCCATCACCTGAAGGTGGCCCATAACCCGGCATGTAGTAATTACTGGTGCTCTGTGTCCCATGATGTACAGCAAGTATTTTTTTAAATAATTCCTTACAAATAATATTTTCAAAGGAATTCTGCATTCTTTATGCCACACCCCCATGGCACATATTCCCCTTAAGGGTTACAAATCAGGCCCCATAGATAAACAACGAGGAACGCGACAGGGCTGTCCTCTACCTTTTTAATTGCAATGGAAGCACTGGCCATCGCTATGCATGCTCATCCTGATATCAAGGGTATTTTTTGCAGGCACTACACACATAAATGCGCAATGTTTGCAGACAAGGTTTTAACGAACATAACATGCCCTCATACGATTACCTAACTTACTAAAACCTTTAACCTAATTTTTGCAGTTATCAGGTCTAACTGTAAATTCATAAGTTCATTGCATTAAACTTTAATCTTTCTGAATCCACAGTTGGTTAGTACTTGTACAAGATATGAAAAAGTGGTCGATACTGGAGTTTCTAACTTTGACATTTACCGTATTTATCGGCGTATAACACGCACCCTAATTTTAATGGGGTTGTAAAGGAATTTTTTTTTCATAATAAGCTTCCTTTATCTGCAGACATTCCTCTTTTCACCTCCTCATTGTTCGTTTTTGCTCAGAAGTTGCTCTATTTCTTCTCTTTTCTGTTCACTTCTTGCTTGTCTGTTTATTACTCACCACCGTGACGGTCGGCTTTACTGCGGTGGTCAGTGACATGCTTGCCCCCTCCTGGGAACTACATCTGTGCGGCAGGACGCTCTCTATGTGTTAGAGACTTTAAGGAGGCGTGAATTACTGGGCGTGCCACAATGCATACTGGGAAATGTAGCTCTTACATGAACGAGCACCGCAAACCAGGAAGTGAATGAAAGAACAGAAACTAGAACGCTGGAGGTGATATAGAAGAAGGAATTTAATAGGTATTTACTCATCTTTTAACAGAATCATTACATTATTCTGTTTGTCTACTAGGGATGAGCTTCCTGTTCGATGCAAACACATGTTCGCATCGAACATTGGCCGTTCGATCGTTCGTCGAAAACGAACAAATCGGGTCGTTTCGCGCCACATTCGAATGACCCATAATTCACTGCGGCGTTGCGCGCTGATGATTGGCCAAGCATGCACCATGACCCCGCATGCTTGGCCAATCACAAGCGCCCAAAAAACGAAGAGACCTAATTGGCCAAAGCCTGGGTGCTTTGGCCAATTAGGGCTCAGGGCTTTAGCACACGCCCCACACTATAAAAGGCCGCCTCCCGGGCGGCCTCGTGTAGTGTGTTCCGGCTTGCTTTGCAGTTAGACAGAGAGAGAGAGAGATAGATAGATAGGGCCAGATTCAGGTAGATGGGCGCTTCTTTACTTTGGAGTAACGTTTCTCATTTACGTTACTCCGGCGACACTTTCGGCGCAAGTACTGTTATTCACATAGCACTTGCGCGTAAACTTGCGCCAGAGTAACGATAATGCGCTGGCGTTACCCGACGCAAGTGGAAGTGGGTGTGATCATATGTAAATGATGGGCGGAGCCCAGCGCAGAGGCTTACGTTCAGCGCATCATCCACGGAGCATGCACAGTAAGTGAGGCTTCACTCGCCCCTTGTGCGCATGCTCACAACTTCCGTCGGCACCACTTCACGGGAAACGTCAGCGCAATGCGTTCCGTTGGGCGTTTAAATGCGCCCGTAGATGCGCCATTCCGGCACTAAAGTATATCCTGTTCCCCCTCCCCGCAGTGAAGTCACTTTTGTTCTGAGATGGCTGCTCCCGTTCCCCGCAAACACACAGGAGAAAGCTGAACTCTAAAGGCCAGGAGCTGTCAGCCGTCATCTCGGCTATGGAGACCTATGATGTCTTCCTCCATGGCTGTAAAAGTTGACAGACAAGCAGGGACAGAGGTGTTGTCCTGCAAGTGGGGGTGCTCAGCTAGCTCTTATCGTCGGTAACGCTGCTGTAGCTGCTCTCCTGCTGACCTGAGGCCATCTGGAGTAAAGATAAAGCAGCTATTTGTAGAAATAACTTTGCGTCGGACGGACGAGATACGCGCGGCGCATGTAGCCAGCGTATGGTGCTAATCCGTTCGTGAATTGGGAAATCTCCCTCATTTGCATATTTGCAGGGGAAATCAATAGGCGCGACTGATGCGCCAAGCGAAATTATGCGCTGACGATACTCTGGCGTCGGAAAGTTAAGCCGATCGGAAATGGCCCGTTTTCTGTCGCATCTAGTTTGGTGGGTACAGCCACATAGAAACGACGGCGCATAATCACAGTTACGCGGCGCATATCGAATTACTCCAGCGCAAGTCTTGCTGAATCTGGCCCATAGTGTCTTTTCACATAGATAGATAGATAGATAGATAGATAGATCAGGGAGGCTACTAGTTAGTATAGTTAAATGTACAGTTTGTAGAGAAAATATTGACATCCCTAGGAGTTGTCAATATATTTATAAACTGTATAGCTTAGCTAGTTCTGCTATTAGTATCTGTCAGGCAGAAGATTGTGCTTGATGCTCTAACGTGTTAGTCAACGTGTGCTAGTTGATTGCACATAGACGCATTAATTGTTACTGCACGTGTGCTATTTATTTGCACAGAAAGGCAGTTGCTGTTAATGCAAGTGGGCTATTGAATTGCACAGAAACGCAGTCGCTCTGACTGTGCGTTTGCTGTTTAATACCACCTTAGCGCATTTGGTGTCACCGCACGTGTGCTGTTACATATAACCTGAGCGCATTTGGGGGTCACCGCACGTGTGCTGTTACATATACCACCTTAGCGCATTTGGTGTCACCGCACGTGTGCTGTTACATATCACCTGAGCGCATTTGGGGTCACCGCACGTGTGCTGTTACACACCACCTTAGTGCATTTGGTGTCACCGCACGTGTGCTGTTATATACCACCTGAGCGCAGCAGTTAGTGTCACTGGACGTGTGCTGTTATATACCACCTGAGCGCAGTTAGTGTCACTGGGCGTGTGCTGTTATATACCACCTGAGCGCAGTTAGTGTCACTGTACGTGTGCTTTTATATACCACCTGAGCACAGTTAGTGTCACTTGACGTGTGCTGTTATATACCACCTGAGCGCAGTTAGTGTCACTGGACGTGTGCTGTTATATACCACCTGAGCGCAGTTAGTGTCACTGGACGTGTGCTGTTATATACCACCTGAGCGCAGTTAGTGTCACTGTACGTGTGCTTTTATATACCACCTGAGCGCAGTTAGTGTCACTGTACGTGTTTTTATATACCACCTGAGCGCAGTTAGTGTCACTGTACGTGTGCTTTTATATGCCACCTGAGCGCAGTTAGTGTCACTGGACGTGTGCTGTTATATACCACCTGAGCGCAGTTAGTGTCACTGTACGTGTGTTTTTTTTTATACCACCTGAGCGCAGTTAGTGTCACTGTACGTGTGCTTTTATATACCACCTGAGCGCAGTTAGTGTCACTGTACGTTTGCTTTTATATACCACCTGAGCGCAGTTAGTGTCACTGTACGTGTGCTTTTATATACCACCTGAGCGCAGTTAGTGTTACTGTACGTGTGCTTTTATATATCACCTGAGCGCAGTTAGTGTCACTGGACGTGTGCTGTTATATACCACCTGAGCGCAGTTAGTGTCACTGTACGTGTGCTTTTTATATACCACCTGAGCGCAGTTAGTGTCACTGTACGTGTGCTTTTATATACCACCTGAGCGCAGTTAGTGTCACTGTTCGTGTGCTTTTATATACCACCTGAGCGCAGTTAGTGTCACTGGACGTGTGCTGTTATATACCACCTGAGCGCAGTAGTGTCACTGTACGTGTGCTTTTATATACCACCTGAGCGCAGTTAGTGTCACTGTACGTGTGCTTTTATATACCACCTGAGAGCAGTTAGTGTCACTAGACCTGTGCTAGTAGAAAAAAAGAGGAAAAAAACAAATACTATGAAAAAGTATTGATGTCGGAGTTTGCCAAGGAAGTAAGTTGTTTAAAAAATTCTAAATTTTAATATAATCAGGTAAAAAATAAAACATACATTACAATTTAGTAAAAAAAGAAAGTAAAAGGGGGGGTACAAATATATGGATTAACCACTGTGTACAAAGAGGTCCTTAAAGTCGCCGACGGCACGTTTCGCCGTGAGGCTTCTTCAGGGGCAGTTTGGTAAGGACTTTGTACCGATAGTATATAGCAAAGCACATGTAGTTTTCTGCAGAGATACAGGGTTATAGATTACTAATATTATTCATTATAAAAAAACAGATACAGGAGAGAAAATTCAGGCACTGTGTCATATAATTACATGGCCGACGGTCATACATCGAGTGCATCCAAGATTCCACAAGTAGGTTACAGGCACTAGGACGTGTGCTGTTATATACCACCTGAGGCAAATAAATATGTCTGGAAGGGACAACAAAGAGAGGGCAGAGAGTCATGAGGGCAAGCAGGCTCTGCATGTAGAGGTAACGCTGGTGGTGGATGTGGTGCATCCTCTCAGCACGTGGCCGTGGCCGTGGCCGCTCGTCCTTCTTTTCGGGAGCTGGCCGTGTTGAGCCTCAACATGCAGAGAAATTAGTAGAGTGGATGACCAAGCCATCCTCATCCTCCTCATGCTCTCTCACACAGACTGATCAAAGTTCATCTGGCAAAGCAGCTGCCAAGGCGTCCTCTTCCCTTCTGCACAATGGCTTCACACAATTCTTCCCTAGTACCACCAGTCCTCCTGAGGAGTCCCCACGAACTGTTTCAAACACAGTGTTGGGTACATGCTGCAGGAAGATGCGCAGTGTTTTGAAGACTCTGATGACGGAACACCTGATAGAGGAAGGCATTGATGTGAGCCCAGGGAGGGGGGTGTCCGAGAGGGACAGCAATTTGTCAGTGATGATGTTCCCCCAGCTGGAGCATACTGCCAGGTTGTTGACAGTGGATGAGGAGGGAGGGAGGAGGGGATGATGAGGTCACTGACTCTACCTGGGTCCTACCTGATAGGAGAGAGGAGGAGGAGGAGGAGGAGGACGAGGCCACAGGCACCATCTCCAAAGAGGCAGGATGCCCTCCAGGGGTCAGCTTAAGGTCACACCGACTGCATTACAGCGCACATCTACGGCGCTTGTGCATGGCGCTGCTCTGTCTGACCGTTAGTTAGAGCAAAAGTTCTTTGGTGTGGGCTTTTTTTGAAACATGTCCACAAGATCGTACCTTTGCTATTTGCATCTTATGTCGCAAGGTATCTCGCGTGGCCAATCACATCAACCGCATGGGTACCACATGCTTGTCCAGACATATGTCGACCCTGCACATGCAGTCGTGGCAAGCACACCAGAAAGACCCACACAAAAGACAAAAGCGTACCCCCCTTGCCTTCTGGGACCTCCAACCCAGTAGACCCCAGCCCTCTCTGAAGCCTGCAGTGAAGGTGTAGAAATAGGTGTGTCACAGCTAGTAGTAGCGGTCAATCTACTGATAGTACCAGGCAAATTTCCCTGCACCCAGCTGCTTGCAGCGCCGAAAGAAGTACAATCCCAGCCATCCACATGCCCAGCAGTTGAATGTAGCTTAGCGAATTGCTAGCACTTCAACTGCTACCTTTTCAGTTGGTAGATTCTGCCCCCTTCCATGAGTTTGTGCAATGTGCAGTACCTCAGTGGCAAGTACCAAAACGCCACTTTTTCTCACGGAAGGGGCTATTCGGCTCTCTACCGGCATGTGGAAGGCAATGTCCATGCCTCGCTGGACAGGGCGGTCAGTGGTAAGGTGCATATTACCGCTGACTCATGGTCCAGCAGGCATGGACAGGGACGTTACCTGTCTTTTACGGCGCATTGGGTGACTCTGCTGGCAGCTGGGAGGACGCAGGGCAAGGTCCAGTAGTTTTGGAGGTTTGTTCGCCACCACGCCTCCAAAAACAATGCAACTGCTTGTGACACACCTCTTTCCTCCACCCCCTCCTCTTCTTCTTCCTCTGTGGCTTCTTCTGTGGGTGTTTTCTCCGAACCAGCCGTGCTCCGTAGGCGTACGAGGGGGATACGCAGGAATGCAGGCCAAGAGATGCCATTCGGTGCTAGAGCTGGTGTGCTTGGAGACAGGAGCCACACTAGGGAAGAGGTTTTGTCAGCTCTGAGAGGTGGTTGACGCCACGCCAGCTGAAGCTGGAATGGTCGTATCAGCAATAATGGCACCAACCTCCTCTCTGCCCTGCGACAGGGAAAACTCACCACGTGCCCTGTTTTGCGCATGTCCTCAATTTGGTGGATGCAGCGGTCTTGGGCAGGTACCCGGGGCTTGCAGGATGTCCTGAAGCAGGCAGGAAAGTCGTGTGCATTTTCGGAGGTCATATAATGCCACTGCTCGGCTGACTGACCTCCAAGGGAATACAACCTGCCCATGAACGCCTAATTTGTGACATGCCCACCAAGATGGAACTCAACGTTGGCCATGCTGCAGCGGGCTGCACATGCAGCAGCGGGCCATCAATGAGTACCTGTGCCAATTATGGCAGCAGAACTGGGTCAGGGCGAGCTAGGTTTTTTTTTCCCCACGCAGTGGGCCTTGATCAGGGATGCATGCACTGTCCTGTCACCATTTGGAGGAGGCCACGAGGATGGTGAGCAGTGACAGTGCATGCATCAGTGAGACTGTCCCTCTTATATTCACATGTTGGAGCACACACGCTACGTGGAATAATGGCCTGGGCCCTTGAGGCAAAACAGAGGAGGAAGAGGAGGACTCCTTACCTCTCAAGGCCCCCTTTACCCAGACAGTGGTCCTGCTTGCCCACCTAGCACACAGGAAGAGGAGGAGGATTGTATCAGCAGCATAGAGGTGGAGCCTAGCACTCAGCAGCAGCAAGTCTTCAAGGGATCATTTACAGTCCCAAGGAGCACGTGGAGTTTTCCGTGGCTGGGATGAGGTGCCTGTGGATCCTGTCGTCCTCAGTGACCCAGAGGGACTGTGGCCCGAATGCCTCTGCAAACCTACGCTGCATGCCTTCTGATCCTGCAAAGCCTGCGTAAGGATCCTTGTGTACGTGCTATTTAAGGAGAGGGATCATTACTGGCTGTGTGACTCTCCTTGAACCACGTTACAAGAGTAAGGTTGCGGACCTTATGGTTGCCATCGCAGAGGGAGCAGAAGATGAAACTTCTGCAGGAGGCCTTGCAGAAGGGTCTGTGCAATGCGTTCCCAGAACCAGGGGGGGTTTACCAAAACCTGGCTCGGACAACGTCTTGCTGAGGCTTCGTGACTCACAGAAGGGGCGGTGGAGAAGGTGGTCGTCTGACGGATGCGTTCAGGCAGTTTTTTAGTCCGCAGCCCCAAGGTCTGACCGGGTCCAGCAACCATCGCCAGCATCTGGTTTAAATGGTCCCGGGAATACCTAGGGGCAAGATCCGACCTGGACACCTTCCCCACCGAAAATCCTCTGGCTTACTGGGTCTTGAGGATGGATCACTGGCCAGAGCTTGCCCAGTACGCAATTGAGCTACTGGCTTGCCCTGCTCCAGTGTTCTTTCAGAACGGACATTCAGTGCTGCTGGAGGCTTTGTGACTGATCACAGGGTGCGCCTCTCCACCGGGCTCTGTTGTTCGACTGACCCTTCATCAAATGAATCAGGCTTGGATCAACACCAGCTACCAAGCACCTGATGCTGATATTAATGAATAATATCTTTTGTTGAAATGTCGGATCCCTTTTAGACTGCTGATGCTGAGTGACTGTCCTTTATGCTGCTGATGGAATATCCTGCTCCTCCTCACTTTTCTTGCTGATAGCTAGTAAGAATGGTTGTGTTTCTGGGCTCCCGCCACCAGTGCCTAAGGCACAATTTCTCAGCCCCTGTTTAACAGGGGCGCCTAATAACAATTTTTGATGTAATACTTTGCACGTGGCTCCTTGTTGCGCTCCAATTGGAGTTATTGTGAGGGGTTGCAGTGTTGTGTTGTGCCCAAGGCCAATTTTTCTGCCCCTGTTTAACAAGGGTGCCTAATAACAATTTTTGATGCAATACTTTGCACGTTGCTCCTTGTTACGCTCCAATTGGGGTTATTGTGAGGGGTTTGTAGTGTTGTGTTGTGCCCAAGGCCCAATTTTT